>JBBPMM010000083.1:0-76988 GCA_038090335.1 Solioccasus polychromus | reverse complement strand
CTCACAATGGTGTCCATAATCGGCGGACGATGGTGAGACACGTAGGGGTTCGATCGGCGAATATATGATATTGGTCGGCGCGTACTGTACAGCCACTTATGATTTGCTGTCCAGGTAAGTCATTATGACACCAAAGTTGATGACGCTGAGATTCTTGATGACCGACGATGCTGCCGTCAGCGGTCGATTGTTCCTAAATACATGCCAGATACCCCCTGCGACTACGAATCGACCAACAGGCTCTATTTTGATGCCGCTGCGCACAATTATGAGCGCCCCTATGCACAACGACGCGCAGAGGAACTCGGCAAGGCAATCGTAAAGACCGGCTTGTTCAAGCAAGGCGTTACGACCGTCATGGATTACGCATGTGGAACAGGTGCGTCACTACGGCTGTCGACGCCGACTTCGTCATTCCAACTTATACTACAATAGGTCTAATCTCCCGCGTGTTGGCAGTGGAGGACCCCAAGCTGATCGTCGGTGTCGATATTAGCCAGGGCATGGTCGATCAGTACAACAAGGTCGTTAGCGATCATGGTATCCCATCCGAAGAAATGAGAGCTATCTGTATCACCCCAGACGAAAGCGAGCTGCAGGGCATGACCTTTGACGTGATCGTGGTGAGTACTGGAAATCGTGTCGGGCACAGATTGTGCATGACGTCTGTCTCACAGTGCGCATCTGCGTACCATCATTTCTCCTCTATCGACGAGGTGACAAGTCATCTCGTGACGACCTATTTAAACCCGAGCGGTTCGCTGCTCGTCGCCGACCTCGTTAATGAAGGGACGTCGGATGGAATGTTCCCCGAGAGCGCTCACCACATCGTTGCACACAAAGGTGGGTTTACGGAGGAAGAAATCTGCTCCACGTTTGAAAAGGCACGATTGAAGAACATTACCTTTGAGATCGTCGCACGGGCTAGGGTCAAACATTCTGGACATCCCGTAAAGCTGTTCCTTGCGAGAGGCGACAAGCAGTGAATTTAAAGAGTTCCAGGTATACCCTCGCAACGATCTGTTGTACTGTAATCTGGAGATCATGCCAATTCCAATGTCCCACCAAAGCGTTTTCGTGCTGCAACATCGACCTTGCCCTTTATTTCGCGATACGCCTTCCACCAAACCTTGCCTATCACGTCCGGTGTGACCCGCTCAGCCGCTGAGTCTCCCTCCGACAAAACGTTCTCTAGAGCTCCCCACCTTCGACGTAATAAAACAAGCCACCATCTCATCACAGCGATCGTCTTCTCCATGCCCGCATCCGAGAATTCGACACTCTGCACCAAAAACTTGCAAAAGAGGTCCACATCCTTTTGATTTGGGGGACACTCCTCGAAGCCTTGCACCCACGTCTCGATTGCCCGTTGGACGTCGTCTGTCTCGGTAAAGGACAATTTCTCTCCTTTTTGTTTACCCTGTCGCTTCAGCGTCGGCGGACGAGGCCATTGCGCCTTGGGCGCCAGCTTCCCTGAAGAGACCGGTTTCTCGCGCGGCGCGCTCGTCGTATCTTTGATTACGAGCCGTTGCTCGTTGAATACTCCACCCTTTTTTGCATGCCGAGCCATGATCAGCTGTTCGCGCTGCATGTCGGCGGGCAACACGCAAAAGACGTCCGGATCAATGCCCAACTCGCGCAGTTCGGCGTCAGAGACCCGCACCGCAGATGCGCTCGCTGGCGTGTCGCGTGTCGCAAAGAGGACGCTCTTCTTTGGGGACAGGCCGCTCCTCGATTTAGGGGCGAGCTGTTGCGTGATGCGTTTGACATTCGGACCTTTGGCCTTCGCCGGTCTGGAGGCTGTGGAGATGACTGGGGCAGGTGGAGCATCGGCGACTATGGGTGATCGTTGACGGTATTCGTCTTCTAGTTCTTTTCGAATGTCTTCGGGTAGCGCTTCCAAAACCTCCATGTCGAGTTGTGAAAAGGACGGCAAGTCTACCACACCCGTGTGATCCTTCTCGAGTTCACCTTGGAAAGTCGGTGGCTGAATAATGACCTCAGGCGTGTCACCTTCCGACCGTGGCGAAGTCGACCTCTTAGATACTGGTTTCTTATTGACAGCCTGAAAGGGCAGCTTCGCTTGTCCAACGTCTCCGCCCTGGTTATGCTCCAACTTTTGAATATGAATACCGATCCCACGAAGTTCTGTCGGGTCGAAACCCCACGACCGGAGCAGTCGCCACGCATGATCTCCGATGTCCTTGCTGTCACTCGTCGCTTTGCCTTGTGCGTTTCCCAGAGCCGTCTGCTTGCTGAACGATTCGCAAAGCCCATGACCCATAAACTAGATTTACCCTGAGTTCCGTCCCCGGCAAAATAAAGGAATCGACGTACCTTGGGTGGCTCCTTGGGAGCACTCGGATCACGTTTCAGAATCTTGAGCAACAGAAAACGACCACGCATAGAGATATTGTTCAACCGTCTAGACACTTCCTCGGCCATACGGTACACGAACTCCTTTGCTTGCTCATCGTTCTCGAATCGTATCCCATACTATAGACAATTCTTAGCATAGCACAGACTATTTCCAGGGGGAATAAAAACCCACATTGATATCGCAAGAGACCGACTTGCGCGGTTTGTCTGACTCGAGTTTTCGATCGTCGACGCCGCGAATCACTTTGTAGAGCGTCTCCCCGGTCCCCTTTCCCAATGCTTCGCAGAGCTGAGTCTTGCTCCGCATCATCAACTCGCCCAAGTTCGTCGTGCCCAGCTTCTCCTTGGCTTTTTGTCGCGTCGAACGGCCGAACCCGTGCAAGTCATCTATGTCGAGCGGCTCAAGGATGTGTTGCACATCTTCATGCTTGAGATGAAACAACCCAGCGGGCTTGGCCCGGCGCGTAGCGATACGCGCTAGCTGTATGTTTTCAGCGATGCCGATGCTGACTAGAGAAACAGTGAGCGGAGGACTGAGAAAGGGGGATAACACGCGCACCCTCGCATTCGGTGGCTTGCTTCACTTGGGCTCTGATGGTCTGCGCAAGCGTGACCGCGAAATCCTCTGCAGAGAGCGGAGAAGCAGATCTCAGACGAGCGACGGCCGAGGATACGTCTATGAGAGCCTCGTCGACGGACACGGCTTGGAGATCATCCGCATGGCACATCAATATAGTATAAAACTGAAGCGAAAGCGACTTGTACCTAGCGATTCCAAGTTCAATGCTCTTCTCACACGGATCGGCTCGGTTGACTCACCGCTCGAATTCATAGGGAATAGTGACCACGTCCGGACACAACTGACGCGCTTGTCGTAGACTGTAAAAAGGCCGTCGGACCATATACGCACGCTCGACAAAGACTGCCCACCTCATTCCGTTCTTGATGCCAAATGCCCTCGCCTCGTAGCTCGCGCTCGCAATCTCGCTCGTGCTAGACGCACCGCCCTGGCTGCCCTGAGAATGACATACGACCGCAGGTTTCCCCCGAAGCTGTGGCCGGCTCACGAGGCCGGCAGAGACAAAGAAACAGTCAAAATCGCAGTGCATGATCACCCTTTCCAAGTCCTCCGCCCTTTGCTTCCCTTTGGCCCGCCAAGGCGAGCTCAACACCAGCTCGGCGCCTCTCATGCTAAACTCGTCCGTCGAATTTGTTCGTCCGCCACCATCGTTGAGCGGTGCCTCAAAGGCACCACTCTCTGCGCGCTCCTGCGCCTCCGCCACGAGCCCCTTGAGCTCCGCCTTCCACGTCGACAGGTGATGTAACCGCGAATTCTTGTAAAACCCTTCGATAAAGTCGGGTGCAACGGAAGTATGTGCCGCACGCCACTGCGGATCGGCCATCACGCGCTCCGCCATCTCGTTCGAGTGGCGTGCGGCGTACTCGGGGACGCGCGCAGCGTCCTCTTCCGAACCGGGGTCCGTCACGTAGAGCGGACGTGGTGCCCATTCGGAGCTCGAAGGCTCTTTGCTCGGGCCGGATTCGCCCGTAGCAACTGCTCCAGGCTGTTCAGCCTGGTGTGTAGGCGCCAACGACGTAGATGGAACAGGTTGCAACTGCAGCGCCGCCTGGCCAACACGCGAGCCTTGCGCCTCGTCCGACCGATCGCCCGGACGAAAGATGTAGTCGGTCCATGCAAGGACAGATCCAGCTGCGACGCTGTCCAGCAACCACTCGGGTCTGACCACCTTCATGTGCTTGAACTCTTTTACCTTGGCCGCCGTGAGCGAACACGTCACGACGTGGGTCCTGTGGGACAGCGTCAGCGCCACTCAACGACACGACAGAACGAGACATACACGATCGATTTCTTGTCGAGATACGGTTGAAAGACGCCACCGTGCTGAACGAGCAATCTCCGGATCTCCTGCACCGACGGTTTCGTCCAGCCATTCACCTACGTTGCACGCCTCGATCTTCGCATCTCCCAAACACACGGGATACAACGACGCACGTAGACAGAGATGCCTTTGAATAGATGGCTCTTTTCCTCTCCGCTTGCCTCCGTGTCCATGTTCGCATTCTGAATCTGCAGCTTGGCGCGTTTCCTTTGCATATACTCGCCGAAATGACCGAATCGAGAGGCGCCGTATACGGCTGTATCTTCTTCAGGGACATGTTGGGCCTTTCTCTTGGTGCCTGTTGAGCTCGACGCGTCGAGGTCAGCACCGTTGGAAGCTTGGCATTCGTTCAAGATGGCATCATCAGCGTCGTCAATGTGCATGACGCTGGTCTCATATATTTCCATGATGTGGTCGTGGTGCAGTCTGCGTGTCTTGTTTGGCGGGACGTTTGAAACAAACACTGACAATCAACCTCAACTTCAACGTAGCACATTAAAAGATCGGGTTAGTAGGTAGTAGTATGGTATAACAAAAAAAAAAAAGTCCAATCATATCCTCATAGAGATTGAACGACGATCGAAATGTCGTCCAACCAAGGTACGTCCAAGTCCACCGTCAACACCTTGGACACGTTCACGGGGTCCCCACCCAGACCCTGCCAAAGCAGCTGCAACGCCATATTGTCCGTTTCGCGTTGCGATTGCAGCCACCGCTCGATGACGCTCCGTTGACGTTCTCCACACACGTCTGCAAACCCGTCGGAAGCGAGCACGAGGTACCTACGCAGACGGCTCTTGGCATCGAGCGGATAGTGCGTCACCTCCGGCGTCGCAGAAATGTACGGCGGCGTCGCATTTCTGACCAGAAGCTCTTCCCACGGGGACATGTCGTGATCGCCAGGGAAGAGGTTGTACAGAATCCGCCTCGTAAACTCGGGTGGCTGCTTGAACGGCGTATCGCCAATACCTGGACGCGATCAGACGTAAGCACGTATAAGACAGCCCACGAGCCCTGAATCCGACTGACATCGAAAAGGCGCGATGGCACCGAGAACGCGGCCGTCGACCACACATTCGGACTCTCCCGGATGCTCGTTGACCACGCGCTCGACCTCGCGCTTGTCAGCGCCATTGTGACATCGAGTCAACACCTCGAAATTCCACGTGCAACGCTCCGTCTCGGAAACCATGACTGATCACAGCGCCGCGTCAGCCCAGCGCCCGAGAGAGAGAGAACATCCAGTGCCCACCGCCTTGACAGTCGCCGAGATTGGCCAGCCACAGGTTTTCGTGGTCAGGGTCGACAAGCGCTACAAGCGCGGTCGTGCCATACATGCACAACCGTGCCTTCTTGAAGTTTTGCCCGCCCATCGAGTGATCGTTGAGGATGGCGTAAATCTCGTCATCGGGCATGTCCATGACCGCCTCCAGTCCGCCGGGGAACAAATCCAAGACGTCGTTGGCGATGGCGTCATCGAACGCACGAATAGCGCTGCTAAACATGTCGGCGACGAGCGGCGGTGGAACGGCACGCCCACGATGTTTGCGCATCGCCTCCTCGAGAAACTCGCGCACGATGATGGGCATGTGATACGCCGCATGCGCGACGGTCGCGTCACCGAGGTGCCCTGCAAAACATCATCATGATGCAACGTCAGATACACGCCAAGTCAATCCCAAGCCAGTGTCACATCACAGACTCACCGTCAAACACGGCCGTGAATATCCACGTCCGCCCACCGATTTCGAGTCGTTGAATCGCATACCGATCTTGGCTCCCCGTCCCCGGACACGGCTGAAAGTTGATTGCGTCGGCGCGCCAGCGTTTGCGGGTGCCATAGGACATGGACTGGGGATCCGAAGTCTGCGCGAGTTCGGCCCAGGCCTCGGAAGGACCGAGACGGGTGAATGTTCGTGGCCAAGGGCCATCTTCGGGACCGCAGATGGACCCGGGAATGTCGTCATACCATACCTCGGAGGACGAGGACTGGGCATGTCTGCCCACGGGCATAATCATCGCGCCGGTCAGTAGTTGGAGAGGGGAAATAATATTAACGAGCCTACTTATAACTCCTTATTGTGTGGGTCCTGTGGACATACACGTGGTCTGCCTCGGACACAAACAGCCATTCAACACTTTTCTTCACGCGGTAATAAAGACAAGGCACATTCCAGTGTAAACGTAACCGTTACATTAACTACTTTATATTACCATAGAAGTCAAAGGATACAATCATTGTTAGTTGCAAGGGGGATATCCAATCGTGGGCGTCCATGTGGGGAAAAAAAAAAAAGGTGGAAACTGGCAATTACAATGGTAACCGTTTCATTTGAGGAATGGGTTGCGTGATCCGCCCGTGTTCGTTGGCGCCACCGTACTTGATCCAGCGGGCGACAATCGAACAGAGGCCGCGTACGCCTCAGCGTCAGTGCGCGGCTTGGGCGAAAAAGGCTCCCGCCTCGTCAGCGTCGGCTTCTTGTACACCGATGAGCCGAGCGTTGTCGTGGAGAATCGCGACGTCAGCGCATTCGTCTTCACAGGTTGCCGTGGTTCGGGCCCACGCTTCGGCATACCGGTCACTTCGGAATACATTGAACCTCCAGATAACCGGTGGGAACGATACGACTCGTAGTCATGCGTTTCCATCCGATTCAGCTCGTGCGGGGAATTGCTCCGCGAAAGCCCGTAATCCTCAATAAGCTTCTCCAACTCCCGATTGTGTCTTGCCTCCTCCGCAGCACGCAGTTTCCACAGCGCGATCTCCTCCGTGTCTGGACGAGGACGAGCCTTGCTAGGAGAGTGTCCGAATAGCCTTTCACCGAAACGCATCAGACGCAATCTCCAGTTGGACTTGTGGTCAAGAGCCTTGGCGGAAGCAAAGGCCGCTGTTTCTTTTGCGCGTTGTTTCCGCGCGCGACGGCGCCAACAGTACAGGAACGCAACAAAAATAAACGCGCAGCCGAGCGTCATGAGGAGGATCTCCCACCACGATAATGATTGCTTCGTCGTGCTGGCCGGTGTCGCGATGCCCGAAACAGATGGAAGAGGCGACGATCCGGTGCTAGAGGGGACCAGTACGAGTTCGGACAGACATGCTCCCAGGCCCGAAATGACGCTGGTCCCGCTACTGCAGTTGGCGGAAACGCATGTTCCGCCTCGGAGGACTTGGCCGGAACTCGAACAGGCGAGACAGTTATTCGGCCCTGAACCCGAACAACTGGCGCAGCTCCCGTCGCACGACTGACATGTGGACGAGGTAGTGTCAAAGTACTGGTTTTGGCTGCACGTAGCTAAGCAACGGCCGTTCGTGAGGACCGGGAGATTTTTGTTGCAGCTGGTACACTGGTTAAATGATCCACCCGAGCACGTCGCGCAATCCGGATGGCAAGTGACGCAACTGCCGGATGAACTGAACGTGTTCGACGGACATGAACTGATGCAGGAACCACTGGAAGCGAGCAAACCGTTGTTACAGGTGAGACAGTAATTAGCGCTCCCAGAGCAGCTGCTGCACGACGAAGAACACGCTGTCGCAAGTTCAGGACGCATACACGAACTACAATCGTACAGTACGAACCCGTGCAAGTAAGATTATCCGTGGGAGACAGAAAGGTGCCGGAGGGGCAACTTTGCACGCAGGCTCCCTGGGAGAGGACGTAGCCAGGTAAGCATCCAGTGCATTGAGCTTGATTAATCGTTGATGCGACACTAAAGTTCGGAATTTGGCATGAAGTGCACTTTGATCCGCAGCCTGTAAGAGCCGGTTTAACGAAATCCAAGACAGAGTATTGTGGTACCTACTGTCACATTCGTGCTTGTTGTTGTTGGCGATAAGAGAAGAACCTTGGCAAACCCCACTGCTGCTCGTTTGTACACAGCTGCCATTGAACGAGTAGGTGCCAGAAGCACAGATGATACAGTCGTTCGACGTGGATCCACTGCAGGTCTGGCACTCGGGAGAACATGGTTCGCAGGATGACCCTGCACTGTAACTGCCTGAAGGACAAGCAGTCCCGCTAGAAGTCTGCTGCTGAACTGCGTCACAGAGGGTGCGGTCATTGGCATCCTGAGTAAAACCAGACATGCAAGTGATACAATCGCCAGATTCGTTTGCACATTCAGCGCAACCAAGCGAACAGACTATGTCAAGTTGAGGAATTGGATCGCAGAACAATACGAATATACTTACTTTCACAGTTCCCACTGGAGCTTAGGAAGAAACCGGACGCGCACGCTACGCATTGAGTACCATTGGAAGCGGAGGTCCATCCGGGTAAACAAGTGCATTGACCGTTGGAACCACACTCCCCATTGATGCAGTTACAGCTCGACGGAGGGTTTGTTACCACCGGGGTGAGGCACTGACCATTACCGGAGATACCATCATTACAAGACGTGCACCCCGAAGGACATGGTTGGCATTTCGGTCCGTAATATCCAGGAGAGCACGACTCGCACGCAGTTCCATTGAACCCGGTTGGACACGAGCAAGTTCCCGATGTAGAACAAACGCCGTTTCCAGAGCAAGGAGGAGAGCACGCGTTGGATTGCAAGTTCAAAAGAGAGAGCGAACCAGAAGCAGTCTGAGGTAACTGGCTGACGTCGGGTATTGAATTCCAGAGAATGACACGACTGTTGCTCCCCGCAGAAACCTCGGCCCAGACATTTCCAGAAAGTGCCAAAGATGAAGCGCTCAACGTGGATACATTCGAAATCGGTGATTTGGGTAAAGAGGTATAGGACCCCTGGCCAGAGTAGTATGTCTGCGGGTAAACTGCAATGCCCGGCTGAAGCTCCACTGTCAGTGGTAACGAGACGGATGACTGTGAACTCGAATTTGCGAATCCAGCAGAGGGAGACAATGTCGCCGAAGAGGACGTTAAGAGTTCATGAAGAAGTTGTGGGTTCGTTGAAGAAGTATATTGTCCGGGAAGCAAAAGCACCGAAGTAGACTCTCCAGACGCTGACAAGGTGCTGCCAACTACGAGCGCAAGGTGAGCAGCGACACCCTGGTGTAGACAAGGTAACCTACTAGTGGTATTCGAATAACCCTCTATGCATTGACCAGCAACGCAAACGACAGAAGCAGACTGCGCGACTTGGTGAATGTCAATGAACAACAGTCGGACTACAAAACCAACGACACTCACCTACAGACGCTCCAAACGCGAGTGAGACGGCAAGGATGGTCGACCTCATGTCGAACGAATGAAAAAGTGTAATGAACGTGTAGAAGGAAGAGAAGAAAGAAAGAGCAATGTGCTCCTGTGGGTGAAATGCGGTCCAGCACACATCCTTTTTGTTGGGCAGGAAGAATAATGACACTCGGTTGCTGCTCGACCAGAGAACAATAGCACGAGGAACAATAGTTTGCCATTTTCGGTCACCCGTGTTGTGGCTGTGAAATGGTGGCCCAAGAAAATCACACCAGAATGGAACAGATACATATATAATTTTTGCTACGTATACATGGGCATATTTTTTGAATGATGTGCCTAGACGTCCGTGAACTTGTAATGCTATAATATCTACTAACCATGGTCCACGAGTACGGAAATGAAAAAGCCCGGAAAGGATCATTACGGGCCAAAGATGCAAATGCAATATCACTACAAAGAGGCAAGCAAGTCAGCAATCTTTGCATGAAATCACGAACGATGAATCAGCAAAATAAAAAGGCAATACATAATTTCCGCAGTCAGACGCTCGGAACAGGTCTGATGGATTTCATCTGTGGAAAAAAAAGGCACAAAACCGTCTACTCACCGATATCACCGCAAAGTGAAAGGCATGGGAGGCATAGCAGTAGGTGCAGGCTTCCATCTCAAACGCGCAGGCGAAAGGGTCCCATAGTCCCAATCCATATCCTCGCAATCTTCCTCGCTATCGCTTTCATCGGCGTCTTCCACGTACACCCCAACACCAACACCTTCCTCGGGTTCTAGTAGCACTTCTCGGCCACCATGCCGCTCTCGGCATTGGAGTTTCTTCAATGCAGCAATCAAATCCTCCGCCAATGTAGCCCTGTTTGGCGGGTCCTCTCGAATCGCTTCCCAACCCACTGGAGGTGATCCAGGAGGCGAAATTAAGAAATTCTTCTCGAGCGGCGGAGGTCTCAGGAAATTATCATCGGATGGTGGTGAACGAGTGATTAATGGACTGCGATCAGCCCTGAAGACTCGAAGGGTGGTGGGAGAGCTGAACATCTCGTGAGCGATAGAGCGTTGAGAGTAGACGCTCACTTACCCATGGCTCGGTTGAATAACCAATGGGTCACAGTTACGCTTCGCTTGCTCGGCCGAATCCTCGTCGTAATAAACCACGATTATTCGTGAAAAACACGACAAAGGCGCCCATTGGTTGATCTCGCCGTACAAAGCGAAAAAGTCGCGCAGTGCTTCTAGGATTATAGGTTGGAAAAAGTCTCGAGGAACCTGAGTGATGAGGAGGGTGTTTGTCGGCTCTGGTCCCTTTGTCGACGCAAGTGGTGGTGAATCAACAGAGATGATAGATATCGAGGGCATGACAGTCAGCTCGTTTGCAGACTTGCGGTTCAGCTTGGGAGTTTTAACCCTGCCAGCATCTTATAACTTTTGGAATCAAGTTACGTAATGAACCCTTGTTAGCACAGCTCCATTCCATAAGACGCTGCGCCGCATCGGCTGTGTCAAGTGGTGCACATTCCGGTGGGCCCTGTGTCACAGTTTACGGTCGAGAAGGATTTGCGGTGTTGGGGTGTGGTCGTAGTTTCTGGAAACAATCTAGACGACACGTCTCGCCACTTCGTTGCTATGTTTCATAGAATCATTACTATCAATGATGATCGCGATTGGTGTAATACACGGTGGAACCCTCATCACGGTATCAGGAATAACGAAACCTAATCCATACAACTCAGACGACATCCTGTCGAGCGGAGATGCTCATCAATCGGGTTGAACCCGCATCCTCTTTTGTACGGTATCCTGTTTTTCCTTGAGGGCGTGCGTCCGCTCCTCTTTCGAAGCATCATAAGAAACGGTAACTTGGTTGAATCTATGGAATAATGAACAACATCATCGGGTCGTGCGAATTATTGAAACACTCACGGGTTGTCCGGTGATTTTTGGAATTGCTTGTACAAAATGTCCTGTGTCCGATAGCGTAGATTGCGATTAATGATCAATCAGAAAGTGATTTAAATATATAACTGACGACATATTGTTGTAATCGGAGACCAGGATGCTAACCAAGTATGATCAGTGTCGAGTAACGTGGATGGAGTAAGTACGCACTTCGGATTTGACATTTGGAAGCTCCTTTTCTTTGTAGGCTTCGAAAGCTGCCTGCACTCCACATGAGTATGTCAAGAGTCAAAGCCAAGAACCGACCTGACCTTGAATCTCCGCTGAGGCACGACGGGCGATTGAGCATGCATGTATCGCAATATTCGATAAACGGACCTCTGGGTGCTTTTCGATGCCGGCAGCTTGTTGACCAACGCTCGCCTTGTCCATCTTGGCAGTGACGACTTCTAGAAGATCGAGCGCATTATCAATTCCAGTCGCCGCATAGCTTTCCACCTCCTCTCGGGGGGCATCCTTCGACTTCTCGAGTTCTTTCTCGGGGCCTCTGCCCGCAGCAATTGCGCCGGGTCCGGCAGATGTGGCAGCTTTTTCAGCCTTCTTTGCGCCTGCCTTGGGCGGGGTCTTGACCTTTGATGGTGCCGACGCCTCCTCTTCTGCAAGCAGACGCGCGTTCTCAGCTTTGCGTGCCAAATCCTGAAGACGCTTTGCTTCTTTCTCCTCCTTGGATTTGTTCGACTTAGCCCCTTCAGCCCACTTGTCAGACTCCTTGCGCTCCTAACGTCATACAGGATAAACTGACTACTGACGAGGCGCAGTCGTGAGATCGCACCTTATCTGCGGCCGCTGCCTCCTGTTTCTTGGCCTCATTCTCTGCTTTCTTGGCACGGCCACTCTCTTTCTTTGCGTTACCGCCTTTGGGTGCCATCCTGATTCTCGCTTGTCAGTCAAGCTGTGAGCGTGAGCGTTGTTGGCCGTGTAGTTCAAATTATGGAAATGGGCAGCTGTGCAATGACTCAAACATCTAATCTAATCTGTACACAGCCACTTATGATCATAAGTAGACCCTTCCTTGCTCGAACGATTGCTGTTTTTCTTTTCTTCTCTTGCTTTTACTGCTCGCAGAGCTATTTCCTGTTTATATACCTCTTTCTTGAATAACCTTCAAAACGCCACACTGAATCATGGGTGACTCGTCAGTGAGCAAGTGGGCTGCGGGTGCAAGCTGTGAGCACGATGTGATGATTTTTGAAACGAGACTCAACTCCTAAAATCGTTTTGGGTCAGATGGCCCCGTGCTATCTCAAACTGATCTCTATCTCCTCAATACGGAACTCCAACTGCACCCTATCCTTCAAGGATCGGATGGCTCATTCCATCTCATATTCAACCTCGTGACTGGTGCGATGGCTCTGCGGATACAGTGGTTTAATACTCATTTCTGCCAGGTTCTACTGGCGGATTCAACAGCGAAGCTAGAGATCGAGATATCCCCTTTACCGCCAAGGACGAGCCCGCCACACTGCCGCGCGTCACAGACCTCATCATCATCACTGAACTCAGCCCCTGGTGCACGATCGTTCACAACGATCGCGGCGTCACGATGGGCGACGTTTGTGGCACGATATGGAAGGAGTGCGTTTCAGGTGCTTTCTCGACGCATTACATATCAACTGATGATCGGATGAACTAGATACACCGAGAATTATATCACGGAAGGAGAATTTTCCTCCCTTCCAGCACGACTGCAGGAGCAAGTTAAGCGAGTAGCTCAGAACAACCAGGCAGGCGGAACGTGGCCCGGGGCGATGTATTATAATACCCCACAGCCTAACCGCTACAAACGTGTTGGTAAGTACCATATTCAATCGTGTTCTATACGTATATTGATGCGCTCGTTTCACAGACTGGCTTAGGGACAAGATCTATTTTGAAGGACTGACCAAAAAGGATCACTACACTAGCTCTCGTCTTGGTTTCAAAGCTCCGAACATCTTCGTGATGAATCTAATTTCATAGACGTTGCTTGTATACCTGGTGTCTTCGTTTGTACACCATCCACTGTAAAATACCACGTCGCTACCTGATTTTGAATCGATGCCAAGGTATCTTAGTTTCCGGAAGATGTGTCAGAACCTTTCCAAGAGTCGCGTGAAGGCATAGCCTGATTGTTCACACAGCCTTATCAACAACTTGCATGTATGTAGTCCGGTCCAGTGAAGAAACTAGGGTCGTCATGTCTATGTCGGCTTCTGAAAAGAAATGCAGAATAACAGCCAGTGTCGAATCCAGGCAGAAAGGGTGATCAATTAGACAGGACGCGGCAAGGCACAACTTGTCGATCCATTTCACATTCTCGTTGTGGGGTTGGGATGATAGATTGGAAATGGACGGGAATATTACGGGAGTGGAACTACACCGTTACCGTTCCGTGACCTGGGACCAGGTACTAGATGATACTCAAGCGGCTCGTGACCACACTGTAACGGAACTCATGCATGATTGTCGTCGTGGCAGTTCGATAGCCGAGACACTTGGTTTAGGGGTTTCTGTGATTCGAATAGGGATGTGGACATCCATTCAATACGGAAGAGGAAGAATGAAGAAAGTGACAGCAGGCGGCATCAGTAGTCTTCTTCCGCCTTTATCATCGCTCTCGTGAATGTTGTGTCGACTTGTTCCCTATTTTTGTTCCCGTCTGACAGTTCGGAAGGGTACCAGATCCCGTCTGCATCTCGTTTCCTATAACTATCTCCATCGGGTCAAATTTCCGCATCAGAAAACAAACTTATTCTCAGCTTTCTCTGTGCCTGCTTGGGCGTAAAAGTGTGCCATCTGAAGGTAGTGGTCGTTTCAAATTTCGAATGACTATTCCGGTTCACAAATAACAACAAATAGTCATACGTAGGAAGGAGTCGAATGAAGTTACTCGTTTCTTCCGTCAAATTCTTTCCTTAATCTCTACGATTCAAACTACATACGATCAATCCACTCCAGCCTTGTTGAGTTGAATGTGGCGAAAATGATTGTGCAGTTTTAGTCTAGAACCAGCTTGTTCTTCCGAGTCTCACATTGTGTTCTGGTTCACTGCTTTACGCAGTCAACTAAGTGCCATTTTAGGTCCGAAACTTGTTATCAGGCAACTTCCAGTTCTAGATAAGTTCGTCTGTTGATGAAACTGTTTTGCTGTACGCTTCCGATTCTTTAAGTTCAATACACGTTGCTGCTGTGGCGCAAATTAAATGCTTTCAGCATCGTACTTCAGACTTCCGTAACAATGGTGCCTGTGCGATACGCCCAACCATAGCTTGGGCATCGTGATAGATTTCGTCCAAGTTGAGGTCGTGTTGTACCCAAGGCCCGTACAGCTTGGAGTTTGATAGAGGAAGACTCCCTGTCATGATGTATTTGATAGGTAGGAATACAGCATTCTAATTTTCTGAATGCGGCGGTATCCTTTATCAGACGAATGTAAAAGCAGTGATACAGCAATCACTGCCCTGTTTGTGTTGGGGCGAACGCATACTTAAGAACGCATCTGGTACGTCCTTCATTGCGCACTCTCACACACCTGTTTTGCGCTGCAACGATCATTGTCCTAGAAATCAACGACGACTTTAGTTGAGAATGTCGCGTACACCAAATGTAAGTTTTAAGGTTCAACTGTCAGTTTACTGATTGACCCTTTCAGGAGGATATCATACAAGGCGTCCCTAACGCCAACCCGGAGACACAGAAACGTATTTCATCCTCCTCGGCAACCTTATCACCTGGCACCGACCAGAATGAGGAGATCGTCATTACCAGTAAGAACGCCCTCCGCTCGCTCTGAAGCTTTTCTAACAAAGGCGTAGATATCCGAGCAACGGATGTCTCTCTCGGAATGAAACTGATCCCCGCTGGTTTTTACACTATAGTACATCACAATGGCCTTGAATGGAAAACCGAAAACAAGAGAGTCACCGTGAATAACAACATTTTGGAATGGCGTGGGCTAATTCCGATGTGAGACTTCACTTGTTCCATTTCTCAATGGCCTGACTGGCACCACAGACCATCTGACCTTTCATGTACCGTTCGTCTTGAAGTGTATGCATCCTTCGAATTCCAACCCATGCTGGGTAGTGGAGAGCGGCTGCGAAGACTGGCAGTCACCGTGAAACAACTGCTAGACCGCAGCGCAGAAGGCGGTTGTAAGTAGAAGATCTCACATAATCATTTGGTGCTCACGATGACAGCATTTTCCTTTACCTCGAAGGATGGTGGTCCCGCATCACCTTGTTTATCCCTTTTTGTGGCTGTCGCAAAACAGAAGAAGGGTGGGAAAGTCCTTGAACCTCATAGTGTGAGTTGGCAATTTTCACCAATGTCTCGTCGCTGACCATTGTATCCACAGTCTATTCTAGGGCAGCTAGAGAAAGCTACCAACGAAGGCCACAGTGCTCTCTCGCGATACCAGAAACGTGGCGCGAAACGGGACCTCGAAGGTTCGGTCGAGCAGTTTGAGTTTGCGCTGAGTGTTTGCCCTCGTGACCATCCTGGTCGTGCCGCCGCACAAGCAAATCTAGCAATGGCAAAATTCTTCCTCTGCCAGACCGGCGACCCTCGTGTTTCATTCGACGTCCCCCTGGCTCTTTACCGCAATGCATTGTCTTGTCGTCCTGTTGGTCACATCGATCGACCCTCCACATTAATCTACCTGGCCAAGGTGCATATTGCGAGGTTCAAGAAGCGTCAAGATGAATCCGACTCAAAACAAGCTCAAGCATTGCTGCGCGAGGCCGTGAACGTTAGTTCTGCAGCGAGTTACGAGCATAGAATAGCAACTTGCATGCTCCAACCGGACACAGCCCATAGATCGAATCCAGCTCGACCAGGTGTTTCGTCATCACCACAACGAGAAGTCGCTTTAGGCTTTAAAGACGAGGATCTGTGGACATCAAGTGTCGAATTGCTGGAGCGCTTCGAACAGTTCGGGGATACAGATGACCTCCAATCGGGAATCTCAATTTTGGAGGCACTCCTCAAGTCTACTTCAGTGAAGCATAAGCGATATCTTGGCATGCTATCAAATTTTAGTACGGCATTACTATGTCGTTTCAAGCATGTGGGGGAGCCCAGTGACCTTGAGCGCGCAATTTTGACTGCACAAGAGGTTGTCTTCGCCGCAGATGGCGACCCTGCCAAACCAACTTATTTGAACAATCTTGGTACCTGCTTCCTTGAACGTTTTCATCGCCACGATGAGCTCAGTGACCTTGGACATGCCATTTCGAGATTCGAGGACGCTGCGAAACAAACGCCCAAGAGTGACCCTGACAAATCTGTCTGGCTGATGAACCTTGGGAATGCTCTTCTCTCCCGGTTCAAGCGCCTTGGGGAACTCAGCGACCTCGAAAGAGGGACCCAAAGCCTTTGCGTTTCTGCTGATCTCTTCCCTAATTCTCACTCTAAAAAACCTCACTGTTTAAGCAACCTCGGCAATTCATTACTTGCTCGTTTCAAGAGGCTCGGGGACCTCGCTGATCTTGAGCAAGCAATTTCGAGATACAAGGATGCGGTTGACTCCGTCCCTGATTGCCATCCTGATAAACCCGGTTTCCTCAGCAACCTCGGTATCTCTTTCTTCCACCGATTTAAGCGCCTCGGGGTGTTCGGTGACCTCGAGCAAGCAGTTTCCATTGAAAGAAATGTGGTCACCCTCACTCCTAACGATCATCCAGACAAAGCTCACCGTATGAGTCACCTGGGCCTTTTCATCTTCGAGCGCTTCCAGCATCTTGGGGATCTGAGTGACCTCGAGCTAGCGGTTTCCATACAAAGAAATGCTGTTGACCTTACCCCGGATGGTCATCCCAGCAAACGCATCCGGTTGGGTAACCTTGCCAGCTCAGTAGAAGCTCGTTTCGAACGCCTTGGAAACTCTGTAGACCTCGATCAGGCAGTTGCGATTCGACAGGATGTTGTTTTCCTGACCCCTGACGATGACTCTGGCAAAAAAACGAGCTTATATAATCTCGGAAATTTATTTAAAATTCGATTTGAGCGCTTTGGGAATCTCGTCGACCTGGATCAATCGGTTTTGAAGTCAAAAGATGCCGTAGATCTCACTCCAGACGATCACCCTGACAAGCCATTGTATCTAAACGGTTTGGGAAATGCTTTGGGAAATCGCTTTGAACGATTCGGGGAGCTTAGCGACCTCAAGCAAGCAATATTGCGGTTCACAGATGCCGTTGACCGCACCCCCGACAGTCACCCTCTCAAATCTATCTTTCTGTTTAATCTCGGGAATTCCTTGAAAACTCGTTCCGACCACGTTGGGGATATTGACGACCTCCACCGAGCAATTTTCATACTTGGGAATGCCAATGACCTCATCCCGGATAACCACCCTGCCAAACATACCTACCAGCACAGCCTTGGTACTTCTTTCTTGAAACGTTTCAATCGCATCGGAGAACCCGACGATCTGGAGCGAGCAATTTCGAGGATAAAGGATGCCATTGATCACACCCCTGATGATCATCCTGACAAACTCC
This sequence comes from Solioccasus polychromus, assembly GCA_038090335.1. Taxonomy (NCBI): domain Eukaryota; kingdom Fungi; phylum Basidiomycota; class Agaricomycetes; order Boletales; family Boletaceae; genus Solioccasus; species Solioccasus polychromus. The sequence continues at coordinate 59,099 of JBBPMM010000083.1, read as the reverse complement.
GCAGCATTTGCAATCTCGGTATCTCCTTTAAAGCTCGACACGAGCGCATTGGACAGCTCGCTGACTTGGAACAAGCGATATCGTGGCAGGAGGTTGCTATTGGTCTCATCCCTGATGATCATCCCGAAAAACCCTTTTATTTGAGCAGCTTAAGCAGCTCCTTATTCTCTCGTTTCGAGCGTCTCGGGAGGCTCAGTGACCTTGAACAAGCGATTCACGGGCAACGAAATGCGATTATACTTACTCCTGATGATCATCCCCAAAAGGCAGACTATCTGAGTAGTCTTGGCACTTCTTTTGGAGCACGTTTTATGCGCCTGGGAGAGCTAAGTGACCTCGAGCAGGCAATTTTAACGCTCAGGAGCACCGTGGTCCACAGCACCGATGGTCACCCTGACAAACCTTTTTATCTCAACACACTTGGCACCTTGTTATTCAGTCGTTTTCGGCGCCTTGGAGAGCTCTCTGATCTCGATCAAGCAATTGAAACATTCAGGGACGCTGTTAACCTTACTCCTGTCGATCACCCTCATAAACCTCGCAGGCTGAATAACCTCGGCAACTCCCTTACCCTTCGTTTCCAGCGGAACGGGGACCTCGATGACCTAGAGAAGGCTATAACAAGGCAACGGGATGCTGTTGGGCTCACACCCGATGGCCACTCTCTCAAACCGAACCATCTCAACAACCTTGGATGCTCTCTACTTACTCGTTACGAACACCTTAGGGAGCTCACGGACCTCGACTGTGCAATCGCGAGTCATCAGAAGGCCATTGAGCTCACATCCGATGGACATCCTTTCATACCTGCCATTCTAGTCAACCTCTCCAATTCCTTCAGTGCTCGTTTTGACCGGCTTGGAGAGTCCAATGACCTCGAGCAGGCAATTTCGGGATACCGAACATGTGTTGACCTTACGCCTGATGGGCACGCTGACAAAGCTGGATATCTACTTAGCCTGGGTTATTCCTTCCGCTCCCGTTATAAACATTTAGAGGAACTTGGTGACCTCGAGCAAGCAATCTCGGCGTTTTCGCTCGCTGCTTCTGCGTCCGCGGGTGCCGCTCTCTACCGTTTTCATGCATCACTGCAGTGGATTTCATGTGCTCATATTTTACGGCATTCCTCCCTTTTGGATGCTTATTCATCTTCAATTAGCCTCCTTCCTCAACTTGCATGGATAGGCCTTTCACTGACACATCGATACCGTGAGCTTATGCAAGGTGCTGATATGGTCCGGGAGGCAGCAGCAGCAGCTCTCGATGCCGGGTTCCCGAAAATGGCTGTGGAGTGGCTGGAACAAGGACGCGCAATCGTGTGGGGAGAACTCTTCCAGCTTCGTAGCTCCTACGACGAATTGTCCACGGCCCATCCAGACCATGCTCGCAGACTTCGGAATGTGTCAACCGCATTGGAGCAAGCTGGCGTTGCGCGTGAAGAGTCCTTGTCGCCAGCACTGGAACTTGCTGATAGCACACAACGACAAGCAATGGAGTCTTTGGAGCAAGAGGCCAGCAAGCACCGTGCTCTTGCAATTGAGCGGGACAAATTGGTTCAGGAAATCCGGGGATTGCCGGGATTCGAACGATTCCTCCTTCACAAAGAATATTCTCAGCTTCGTGCTGCCGCGCACTCTGGACCAGTGGTTATCCTCAATGCTGCGAAAACCCGCTGCGATGCATTGATTATTCTCGCGGGTGTAGAAGATGTTATTCATGTTCCGATTCCTAATTTCACCCTCTCTCGAATGACTGATCTTCATGCATCATTGAATGGTTTGGTTCGTGGCGAAAGGGAGGGTCATCCTATGTTGAAAGAACATATTAGCCAATGGGAGTCAATCTTGTCGGCTTTGTGGAAATGCATCGTCAAACCCGTCCTGGATACTCTGGCCATCTTGGTATGTGCTACTATATCTTGATCTTCCATGGGTGACAGTTGGCTGATTTACATTGTCACTGGACAGACTCCGGGAAAATATCCACGCATTTCTTGGTGTCCGACTGGACCATTCACCTTTCTTCCGATTCATGCGGCTGGTTACTATGATTCTCAATATTCGGAACTTGGGCATAAAATATTCGATTTCGTCGTTTCGTCATATGTCCCTACTCTTAGCATCCTTATTCCCCCGAAACTCGATGTCTCGCCCACAGAAAATCTTAACTTTCTTGTTGTACATCAGCCAAAATCAGATGGCCTCTCTCCGCTCCCTGGTGTCGAAGTCGAGTTGAAGCACATCGAGACAGTGATTGGAAATTTATCTTCACCGCAAACAACCCTTCTGAAATCTACTGCTGGAACAGTTGAGGAGGTGCTCGAGTTGATGAAGGGCGCAGATTGGGTCCATTTTGCATGTCACGGGATACAAGATGCCTCGAGCCCAACCGACAGTGGGCTCTGTCTCGCCGATGGACGTCGCTTGAAATTATCCAATATTATCGCACTCTCGCGACCTCGCGGAGGACTCGCCTTTCTCTCTGCGTGTCAGACTGCCACGGGTGACAAGGAACTTTCCGATGAGTCGATTCATATCGCGGCGGGCATGTTGTTCGCCGGATATGGAAGTGTAGTCGGAACGATGTGGTCGATAAGCGACAAACTCGCCCCCATCGTTGCAAGGGACGTGTACGAGCAGCTCTTTCAGGACGGTGTGAGGCCGGATTATCGGAAGGCTGCAATAGCACTTCAGGGTGCTGTGAGACGTCTTCGAGACAATGGTGCATCGTTTGGCGAGTGGCTTCCATTCATCCACGTAGGTCTCTGATTGACCAATGTGGAATGGTGAAGTCGGGTCTGTTGTTCAGAGTTGGTTTCTGAAGGAGAGTATATTGCCGGTCACGTATTACTATTAGTACTTGTATTCTGTACGTATCTCACATAGTCACGAACTCAGATAAAATGATTGATATCAATGCATGAGGGCGCCTCTCGGTTTTCGCAGCGACTCTGCAATGTTGAGGAACGTTTCTGCGAGCTGAACCTGGCGTCATCAAACCGGAAGTGGGTTAGTTCATGTAGCCCAGGACCATAATTCAAAGGCACGTGCACCCACCGTATTGAGTGCACGCGTGTACGACGAGCGAACTGTCGCAGTACCAGGAACAAGTTGATCTCTCGGTGCACTGTCCTGTACACCTTGCGCAATCTCTGCCATGTAACGTAGAGGCCCTGAGAACCTATCCTGGCCAAACGACACAGAATGGAATGATAACGCCTTTCTGTAATTATGAAAGATAATGTCCATCACCTTGGGAGGTGCGTATGGTGTGGATACGCTTACCCAAGTCGGATAGCCGTACGGCAAAGATCTTGCATGAAAACATCTTCAATACTGCATTCACCATCGGAGAGAAAAATGATCACCGGAGATCTATGTCCAGTGGGATCTGATCAGTATCAGTATGAATAAGACATGATGTTTACCTTTCGGTGCTCCAACTGTACTCCATAGTCGCCTGTGCTTGTTGAATCGCGAGGTTGAAATTGGTACCCCTGCCTGTCTTGTGGCGGAGAAGAGCGGCCAGTAACCGATCTGGGGTGCTCGTAAAATCATTCACAATCGGAGTCTTAACGTCATTGGAAAACAGGACTACACTGTACGCGTCTCGTCGCACTTTATTGGAGTTCGCTGTTACCGCCGCACGTGCGGCCCAAAAGCCATGAAGTGAAGAAAGAACAGCGCCATATCGATTGTTTGAATGGGCTCGAATTTGGGAGCTCGCTGGTGTATTTAAAAGTGGCTTTCGATCTTCCAAGCACATCGAACTGGATCTATTTATACAGGGAAAATGACGAGCAAATCTGCTCAGGATCAGACTGAATGAGAACCTACCGGTCCACAACAAAGATGCTGTTAAAACGAATAAGTCAATCTACTTAGACATGTACTGATAGGCTAACTTACACGTGGAAGGACTGCTGCATTACGACCGGATTTCTGCATGCAAATCTATGCCCATCCTGGGAGATGTAACCCACTCCAACGACGGTGGTGTCACAGTTCACAGGTTCATGGAAAAGTGGTAAGAGACAATAAGAAGGTGCAGCTGCACAGCCGTCAGTACTTGCGTGCTCAGGACCTATTGATCGCGTTGTGAGTTTCCATGTATAACGAAACTCAAATTGCATACCCGCACACATGACGTCGCTATCAAAAAGTGTCAACAACTTACTACTCTAACATGACAAAAGAACCGTACCATCTCCTGAAATTGGCTTGTTCTTCTCTCGAATTCGGGTCCTTGAATCCTAGCCAAGGGTTGAAGACAAATGATCACCCATTATACAAACGTCGCTCACCGCTCCGCTTCCAGAATAGGTTGTGCGTGAGCACGTCCTTGGCTCGACCGGGATTGGGTTGTATTCTCCCTGTCAGGTGCTGCAGCTCCTCGTTTCCAGTACACGTCGTCTCAGTTTCACCGCGACAATAATCAATATGAACGTGCCGCCCCATTGCCGCGCAAACAAGATTACACATCATCGGTGCACCTTCATCATTAGTGGAGAACTTGCGTCCTTCTATTTCTAATGGTACATCCTCTGCTCCATCCACGGTCCAGCGAGTGCGTGACATGGACCCATGCCGCGTTTCATGTTCTTGTTGTGGATGGCCTGTAAGTAAAAACCGTCACGTTGCTGAGTCATATGTCTGTACTCTGCACTTACCAAGAGGGAGTGTACAAAAGTAGCCGCAGTATTCGCATCTAAAACATGATGAAGGAAAGAGTCATGCGGAAAAGGTCGACAGCCCACCTTGTCTCACAGAAATGGACCACCTCGTTGTCTAGGCTGTGGCTATGGAGCGTCTCGTGTCGAATAGCTCCTGACGGGATCAGTTTAACGCATCTCAAGTGCCTTGCGACTGTCAGGCAGGATCATTAGACCTTTTGTAATACACAATAAAAGCTCCGGAGAACCCTGAGAATACTGTATAAATGATCAGTGTAAGAACGTACGCCGAAATCGAAAAATATACTTTAGTATACTGAAATGTTTCGTTTCTACCTGAAAATGTCGCCTCGATAGAGTGAGGTGCAGTCTCAATCTCGCATATACCCCGGGCAGTACAAAAGGCAGTACAAATATGATCTTGTCTGATGCAGACTGATCAGGGAAAAAGAAAGTATTGCCGAGTAATGACATACCCGCACAGATGGATCGCGTCTGGTTTGAGACCATGCATATGATCTTGGTGTGTACACAAGCGTTTACACAATTGACACTGAATAGAACACATTCGAGCACCACATTGATGGTAAGTGTGACTGGTGTCACTTCAAAACGTCCATGAGTAATCGGGAATCAGTGACACTAACAGAAGAGACTACCTCGGAATTTGGCACGTTCCAGGACAGGAATATATACCCCCGTTAGCCAGTCGAACGTCAGACAAATCACATGGCTAAAGAGAGCATAATAGTTAGTGACAAGCATACACGGACGGTCAACAGTGCCTTGCCTTTCCACACGCATGGACAGGGGCTGCGCAAAAATGCTCATTGTCAGTGTGTCCAACCATCTTCGTTCCTTAATCAGACTCGATCTGATACCACGAACAAAAGTACATGCCTTTGCACAAACTTCCAAACACCCAACTAGTCCATAAAACTTGCACGATTTTCCACAAAGATGCCGTTTTTCTCCACATCTACAAAGCGACATACATAAACTAGTGCGTTTCCACTTGAAATAATGAACGCTTACATATGCTTCCCAGCATGGCCCGCACTATCACAAATATTTGAGTGGCAGACCTACGACATGATCTAAGTACCACTCACCTCATCGTGCATGATCGATGCTCTCCAGGCTCAAGCGCCAGACAGAAATCACACTCGCGTGCACATACATGGTTGGACTGACAATCGTGCGGGCCTTGATGTACCCGACTTTGTATACACCGCAGCTGGCACTCGGCGCACGTCAGTCCACATAGCTGAACATTACCTCGCATGTCCACAATCGAACTCTCAAAGTGACGTTCCAGCTCGTCGATGCATGCGTGGCTCCCACCACTGCCCGCGACCGCCTCGAACCTTGAGATGTTCTGCTTTAGCCATTCACGTACATGGGCGATTCGCAGGGCAACAATCATTTCGAGATGCTGGCTTAAACCAGTAAACCATTCCTCTTCAGCGATGTATTGCCGAGATTTTCGGTCCTTCCAGTCAGTTCGAAGGAGCTTCAGTATGTGTTCGCGATCATTGCCACCGCCAATAAAAAGTTGGTATTCCGTATCTGGGGAGTTAACTGGCATGTTCGAATCCAGATTCTTCATCAATGGAGTTAGGATCATACTGGTGTCATTGAAGCAAGCTCACCTTTAAAGGCTCTCGCTCCGGACTGACTTCCGCGTACCCGAAAGCAAGCGCATTAGCGAGGAGTGTCCAAATTAATTGTGCGCGGTGAGAAGCCATAGTTTCTGAGAGAGAGAAAACGTCACACGATGCTGCCAAACAATCACGTTTATACTTACGGGACATGGCGCCCCAGTCATTCGCCTTTGAGCACATTTACAAGTCAGCGAAACGTATGGTGCCTTTTCTCCAATCCACTTCACCTTTAGCTTTGCCATCAACGTCTTCATCGAATGCAAAAACTCGCCAGCAGATTGATGGGTGACCGCCTCTCCATCTAAACGCCGTTTCAACGCGGAAAATAATCTGTAAAAATCACCCGACCCAATTACTGGCCTATGCAGAGGATGGGTCGGCAGTATGTCAAAAGTGTACAATCAATGCTTACCATGGAATGATAGTCAGCTTTCCATCATGTAGCCGAGAGATGAAGTTCGCTTCTTGTTCGTCTTGCACGATTCGCTGGAACTTAAGGGAAAATCTGAGAACAAACAATGGTTATCGTTAGCGGATTTGTACGAAGATACGGCAAGCAGCCATCACTCACTCTCTGGCAATCTCCGCCTTGTCCGAGTCGACAACGTCCTAATTCAAGAATAAATATACCTCGGCTGTCGACGCAGACGATGCAATTCTCGATCATAGCAGACATACCTTGATTATAATGACCAACGTCGACCGGAGCAACGACGGATTAGCTTTGGGATCTAGTATCGTCGAACTCGACTGGAACGACTGAAAGAGTTCAGTGATGTCTCGACTGAGCGCAAAATTGTTACGGAACAGTACCTGAAGTATTATACGTAGCGGGTAAGCATTTGCCATCATTCCTTAGTGCGTCTCGCTTACCAAGTTCGAAATGGCGATGTTCGAGTTCTGAGACGAGGCAGAGTCGTAAATGATGGTACAAACCTTCGAAATCGAGTGCAACGACCAAGACATCTTTTGTCGGTGTAACCGACATCCAAACACCCTCTGTCGTCCGCATTGCCGACCCAGCAAATGATGTATCGACAAGGTGATTCAGCGCATAGCTTTTTCCGACAGACTGTTCTCCCATGGAGGACACGACTTTGACTGGCTGATGCCGGCACTATGAGCATACAGTGTTTCAAAGTGACGATGATACACACCTTGGAAGTCATATACGACTGAAACAATGACTCATACCACCCAAAGGAGAGACTGTTCACGATAGTGTTAACGTCCGCACCCAATAATGACCTCTCCAGCTCGGGCGAATATACACCATCCTTGAGCGGTAAGAACCGGTTGTCTTTCGCCAGCGCGAGGTGGATAGGAATCAAGCATAGGAATTCTACAAGCCATTCGCCCGCACGGTACGCTGAGACGTTCCATGCACGACTTGGGCCTGAATTATGAGGTTCCGCATCCCCACACAGCTCAGAAAAGAAGACGGAAAATGACGCCGCCGATACACGAATAGATTTCAACACATTTCCAGCTGGTTTCTTGGTCGCCCCTTCGAACCTCAGGATCATTTGACGAAAATAAGGTTCATATCGGGAATAGTCACGGTCCGTGATGAATACGAGCGTCCGGGGGCTTCGCAGACTCAACGGAGAGAACGTTTCACGCTGCACGGCGGGCAAGACTGGAAAACGGGTCCAAACTTCGGCATGACAGTCAATGAAGCAGTTGTGTGCCGCCTTTTTTTCGCGTTGCCCGTCCTGTGAAGATGCCTGTCGCTCCTTTTCCTTGAAGGCAAATTCAGTCACTTTGCGAGTAATGTCCAAAGCACATGATCTGCACGCATGCGCCTCAAAATCTAGCGCGATGACATGTATCGCCGATCGGCCAAACAGTGATGTAACAAAAAGATCGTTTTCAATGGCAAGGGGCGCCAAATTGAGTAGCGTTCCCTCCGATGAGCCAAAGGTACTCCAGTGATACGCGAACACCGCCGAGTCACTCCCTCGGGACTGCATGACTAGTAGACAAGCGCCATCCGGCGTTGAACTTATGCTGCAGGGCACCTGGTCGAGTTGAAGTGCAGCAGGCCTAATCAAACCCATTCCCGATTAGCGACAATCAAGTAGAATAAAACCAGACAAACCGAAACTGCAGCGTCACCAGGGAAAATACCCTGACGAGGGCCCGTGAATCTACTAACACCAACTCATCGCTCCCACTAACAAAGCACACGTGACGAATGAATACCACTTCGGTGTACCATGGACGCAAGTTAATTGCGCTTCCAGACGCCTGAAACCCACGCATGTCGGTGAATACAAAAACACGTAGTAGTAGCTGTGAATACGTTCGTGATTGACCGCACGACTATAAAAACATAGGTGGGAGCGCACATACCTTGTCCGGTGATATGATAACGACCATGTTCTTCGACTCATCGTACGCCAACAAAAACTCCTGCCCAATCCTTTCGCGATTGAGCACCTTGCCATGTCTCCGTTCAATCGTTCCGCCAATATGGGTCAGTCGATCTAGGTAGAGATGCAAGTTTCCGTCGCGATCAGCGACAACCAACATGAGTTTCTCTCCTTCGAGCAGGTTGGCTCGTCTGCTCCGAATGAGTACAAAGCTCAGCTCATTCCACTCTGGTCAAACACAAAACAAACTGAACGCACACCACTGAATGGCCCAACGGCAACGTGAATGCGTAGTTGAATCTAAACTTTGGAGAAGGAATCGTCTTCGGATTCAGTTGTAACTCATGCTGATCTTCTGCCGTCAAGCTCATCAAGTGCACCGTGTAAGTCGTGGTTGGACGCCGCTGCGACGCGAAGGAGCCCCAGATCCGATACGACACCGAAGAAAACCAACCTAACACACAATAAATGCCTCATCGTGGGGCATGTCACGGGAACATCGCTCACCACTCATGAACCCGTATCCTCCCTTTCGAACTTCCTCTACATGTTCAACAGACAACGTACATCTTGAAACAACATCAGCCCATGAATCACCGAAAAACAAGCTGGATACTTGCGTGATTGCGTTCTGTGTGGACAAATTATTGAGACATTTGATTAGATTTAGTCTCAACTTGTTCAGTTCTCGCTTCAACTTCTCTTCGTATACACACTTTATCATCCTCGTAGACTCCCGAACCTGTATCTTGTGCGTTTCCGACGTGAGCTCCTCTAGCGTCATTGCAACGTCAGCCTCCAGATACTCGAATGCCTTTTGCTTTGCCTTATCTGCCCAAATCTTCAATAGCGGGAAATCGATATCTTGCGCGTAGTCCTCTATGTCTTTTTCCAGCTGATTCAAGAACTGAACATCAGAGACCCGTGATGCCGCCATTGTCGCGCGATGGAGAAGGTCATCCCATTCGTTTTCTATGTCCCTTTCATCAAGAGATAAAGCTTGCGCAAGAAAGGAACCACACTGGATCATAGTGGACCTATTGGGACCGCCGCCTACGCAATTTTCTTTTATGTAGTTCTTGACCTGTTCTACGCCGCCGTCCAACATTACCTTCATCATCAACATGCGCGTCCCCTCGTCAAGCTCCATGGAGCTTTCCGTCAAGAGTGGTTTCAATCCCTTGAACAAGCATATATGGTCCTTGGCAACTTGAAAGTCCCGGTCGGAAATACTCTGAAATGCTTAGTTGAGGTGCCTAAAGACTCTGTCGTGCGCTTCCGGATATGGTGTCAGGAGCTCCGAGAGAGGCACTTGATTGGACTGGATTAGCTAACATCGATTTTCATCGCTGAACCAAACTACGAACGTGGATTACCGTCAGGTTTTTCGTCCTCGATTCCTTCGTAGGCAAATGCCTCTCGTTCAAAGCACCTAACGTTTCCTGGAGTTAAAATAGTGACTATTGGTAAAAGACAAATGAACTCACGGATACAATCGTACCACGGTGTCGAGAGTCTCCTCGAACATCGATCTTTGCAGCGCAGACTTCTCTTCGTGCAATCGCATACACACGCGATCTAGCTCTGTCTGGAGATTCAACTCTGACTCCTTTCGCATGGCAATGGCATTATGGTCCCACTTCCTACACTCTTCCGGGAACCGTTTTTCGAGTCCGTTGCGGACCAGGATTTTCAAGGTGTCACTATCCAACTTCTCACTCAAGCGGAGGCGGTCAGATGTCCTAAATATTAACCAAAAGAAGTAAGAGCGTCTTCTCACCGAAAGAGTCGATACTCACAGTCGTGCTTTGAGTTGCATAGCCATAATTGAACGCCCTTCGAGAGTCTCTTCGATGATCATGGCCTCTTGATGCTTCACAGTCATGAAGCCTTGTGTTTTCTCACCAAAGAGAAGAAATGGTGCGATCGGCGCAGGTACCGCCAGGTCCAGATCTTCCATAGGTGCCTCTGGAGGTGCAATTAACTGCGAAATAGCCTAGAAATCGCAATATAACGTTTATTTGTCGATTCTCACGACCTCGATAGACTGACCTTGAAACCTTCCCGGACAGTCACGGACTCTTCTTTCTCATTAGCCCGTGTGACCTCGAAGGTGAACATGCGGCGTGATTCGTCCCGGTCTACCGGGAAAATATTAGTTCCGGTCCCGCCTTCTACTTCATTCCAACGCATAGTTTGTGCATGTTCGGGCGAGATTAAAGACACGACTTGATCACACATCTTTGTCAGGTACCTGAAAGACATAAGTTTTGTTGCTGAATAGCTCAGACAGAATAGAGAGTGAACAAACCTCATGAATGTGACTCGATTACGACGAACAGAAGGTAAATCTGAGTCGTCCCAAGTTGTTTGCTCCGGCCAGTAGAGGACAAATATTTGATGACAGTCTTCGGGTTTTGACGTTGGGATGACAATGTACAAGCCCGAACGAAGGCACGGTTGCGTAGGTACATGCGTATGGGAATTGACAAGGAGTTGCGCCGCACTGTCGAATCAAGATTTTGATATCAGAACACGAACAGTGTTATCAGCATGACATACATGGTCTCGTCGATGACAGCGAGTCGCAATAGAAATCGGACGAGCTCTTCTTTGCTTCCATAGACACCCTCACAGATATGTATGCATTAGAACAAACCCGATTTATAAATGACTTGAGCGAGTCTTGAGATATAATGACTTTATCGACTGATACGAAATTAAGTAATGATGAAACATGTGTGTCTAATTGGGATACTCACCGAGGCCGCCACTACCCTGCTCTGAGATGAGGTCGAGAATGCGATACATGCCCTTGATAGAACATGACAAATCCAATTCACGGTGTTCGAGAGGAACCGAATTATTGTCCATCTAATGAAGGTCAGATCAATTTTTGCTTAAAAGTGGATCCCCTGAATAAAATTACCTGGTAACTCAATGAGACGGAAGTAGAATCTTTCTTTGAATCAGCAGCCCCGTCCGTGGCACAATCTGTGTCGCCGTCAGTGGACATGGACAGACAAGGTATCGACTCAAAGTCGTGCCCAAATCCAGTGTCCTGGTTCAAGGTACGACGGACATTATAGTGTGTATGACAAGACTTTTGGTATTGGGACGCGATCCCTTGCCTTTTCAAAGGCTCTAAAGGGGTCACTGCTTCAGTCCATGCCACGAGGCCTGGAATGCATCAAGCGTACCTTCAGCTTTTCGGTTACCTTTTCCAACGGTGATGTAAACATTATCAGGGTCCCAATCGTTGCTGAGGACATGATTGTTGATAGAAGATTTATAGGAGGGATTCATTAAACACTACTGGTATTGCAATCGACTTAAGTCGCCATTCTGGGGACGATTTTAGAGAAGCTCACCGGGACGCTGCTGCCCACAGAAAATTGCGCTAATAATGTGTCTCGTTAAAGTGGAAGACCAGCGTGAAAAGGGGCCTTGCCTTACAAATTTTCTTTTATTCATATGTTTTTCTAGTGTTGGCTCAGGTCACTCCACATTGCATGTACTGGAAAAAGACTACAGATAATAAGCACGAGAAAGTTGTAAAGGCACGACAGAACTAGCTAGCCGCTTACTGGTCGAACCAGCACTATGATCATCCAGTTGTTGTCTGGACCCCAGGTTCGACTCCATCATGTCTGTGAACATTCTTCGGAGCTGCCAAGCATCTGACTAGAAGTAGCGATGCACATTGAGTAGGTTGCTGTGAATTTCAAACTCAGTCCTCACTAGAGACTGTGATTCCCTCCGAATTGACCATACTACTTACTCCATTGCGGTGACGGACAAACGTTCGTCCAACTTACGAATACACTGGATGCTCCAAAATTTATTCCGTGACCCCACAAAGTTGCACTGCTCTTCGTTCCGATGGTGAACTCCACTACGACTCATGATTATGAATGATGGTGCCTTGTGGCACATACTATATGGCGGATCCATGTGTCGTTTTTGTTACAGTGTGTATACGGCAGTAGAAGACTCTGGCCCACAGCGATGCTTCGACGAACTGGGACTTGCCCTATATACCCCGAGCACGGATCATCCTACAGCAAGTTTCCCCGATATGGGGACACAGCCACCGATTGAATCGGGATTGGTTCAGCGCGCACGAGGCTAGGACTGGTCCGCTTTTTCCTCTTCTCCCACCCTCTCCTCAAAAGATTTCTCTGTGACTCGACCTATCTACCTCTAGATCTCGTTATTAGGTTTATCGCTTCTAGCATGTCTTGCCACTGGCGCTGACAATCCTGGGCAGGTAGTGGTCGAGTTACACTTTGTTCAGAGATTTTGCATGATATGTATAGGAATCGAGTCTGAGAGTACGCTCTTCCCTGTTAGATCTTGGTCGCTCACTCAATAGCGATTCGGACTCTTTCAGAATCACCACATCTATTCTAATTGACAAGCTCGTTTTGTCTTGTGTGTATTCTTCAGCTCCTGATTCTTCTCTCGGCCGATTTGACACCATACGCCACCTAGGTTTTCCAGTGCATTGATCTCAGGCACACGTTTATATCCTTGTACGACAATCATGTTATACGACAATCCCTCGGGGGCAAGCACCCCCTATATCCCTCCCTTGCCGTCCCCGGAGAGCTTGGTCCAGCCCCCTCCCATTCCCGATCACCGAGACGTATCCTGGGCTCAGCAACCCCGAACTCCAATCAATTATCCATACTATCCTTCGACGCCATATAACTCTACGCCATTCATCCCTCCCATGCCTAGCGTACACAGCACACCCGCTACTCAACCACGCTCTGAACCCCCCGGATCATACTACCCCGCGCCATCTGCTCTCCCTGTATCTCCCGGAATGCCACCTGCAGCGTTTACGCCCGTGATGCCTGGTGTTCAGGTTTCCGCCGACTTTACCGGCTATCCCACCTCGCTTCATGGCACGCCCTGGGCACCACCTCAAGCAATTCCTCCCCCAAACGCCATGCCTCCGCCTCCCTGGCCCGCTGCATACCCTCCAACTGCATACAATGCCTTTACCCAACCTCTTCCTGCGGGCATGTGGCCTCAGATGCCTCCACCTCAAATGGGTCCCTTCACGCCCGCAGCTGCGGCATGGCCCATGCCTCCTGGAATGTCCCCACACCCAGCTGCCTATGGTGTACCATATACGCAGTGGCAGCATCCCACACAGCAGCCCCCGCCCGTAAAGATCCCCGGGCAACCTGACGATACCGCTGCATCCCGATACCACCCCGACCGTATGGATCCCTTTGCTGAAGGTCCTCATTGTACGTCCCAGTCATCCATCCTCGGCGACCTTGGCTGACTCGAGGTCATACAGACGGACCCGTCTTGGAGCCATTCTTGGTCAAGGTCGTCGGAGCTGCAATCAAACTCAACCCTCTTCTCGCGCCTCCAACCGATTCGCAAGACGACTACCTCCGCTGGAACATGCTCTTCCAGACCAACAACTGCTACCGCACGACCGAATCTCAGCGCTCATGGGTCAAGGGACGTAACGCCCCTGCGACACACCCGCGCGTGACACGCATCCGCATCATCTCGCGCGCGTTCCCGTGGATGATCCATGCTCGCGCGCACAACCCCAAGCTCGGTGTCACGTGCGGCGAGGTGCTCGACGCCATATCCACCTACATGTACGGCGACGTTGCCAAGAAAGAGTACGAGCATCTTCCACCGGGGCGCAAGCGCCAGATATGGGAGAGCTACAAGTTCAACCGCTCCACGGATCTCAACGCTCCGGGCGGACGACTTGGCGAGGGCCTCAAGCGGCTCGACTGGCTCTGCTCGGCCTCGCGCTTTGGTGGACTCGTCATCCACGACGCGTTTGTCAAGGAACACTGTGGGGACGTGTTGCCATGCACCTTTGAGCTCAAATGTTTGCAGAACTATCCATTAACGGCAGAGGAGGTGCGCGAACAGCAGCGAAGGCTAGAAAATCCGCCGAGGCACCGCAGTCGGAGCCGTCCTGCAAACAGTCGTCAGCCGTCTCCACGGGCCGCGACGGTGCAGTCGGCGTCGGACGAGGACGACGATGATTAGTAGGGAAAGTTGTTTCTTTTCTTGGATCTTACCACAGATTATTCGTCACTTTATTCGTGTCAAGTAGGTCCCGCTGTAGAGGCTTGTTCATCGATCGCATGACAAGGAATGAGACCTGAAAACAATCAGCAAAATCACATGACATGCAAGAGTAACGATTTAGCGGCGTTTTATCATCTGTCGCTCATAAAGACGGCGTTCGACTGTCAGATGAACAACCATTAGTCGCCAATGCATATACGCCCGCTCAAAGAAAGAAAAAAACATACTCCTATGCCTGCTACACATACACATCCCTTGCGGTGGTTGTCGCGCGTGTGAGAGGCAAAAATGATCATGCCCGAGATGGGATCGTGAACAAGTACTGCGGACCGACGACAGGGAATGTGGGTATACAGGTTCGGATCAGAATTACCAACCTTTTTTTGCAAGAAACGATGAGAACAATGAGACGTGTGAGGTCGTCGTCGAGACAGACGAATAGCATATATGCGCGTCGAAACCTAGAGTTGTCAGGTTGAGACTATCAATTCAGTGGAGCAATCACGCTACAGAGTGGAGATGACGTTGGTAGTGAGACCCCGTACACAGTCCAACTGGGAATGAGGTCTCACTACCAGGCGGCAACACGCGTGGATTCTGTGTTGCTCAGAGTAGCGTTCTAATGATTAGTTACGGCGGTTAGTCCGAGAAGCGCAGTAATACACAACAAAGTCAACGCACGGGAGGACAGCGGTAGAGGCGCAGACCAGTAGGAAGAAGGAAGGAGGGGTGCGATGGCCGTCTTTTATATTCCCGGGATTGAAATCCGGATCGTGTCAACCACTTGGACTCGGAGGCACATCGGCGGATCCACTGGCATCCATCGCCGATCCGCAACCACTCATTTTGGAAGTTACACTCAGGCATCGCACGTTGCCGGTGTGTTTAAATTTCGCATAATCAAATTGCACACTCTGCACTGTGGGGCCAGTCCTACATAGAGCGGTAACCATCAAGGGAGGCGGGTAGGTGTCGGCATATTTGCTAACGCTCTAGAAGCGTTGCTACAGCGATGGCGCAAAGATACAAGCTCACAAGTACTTATATCATCAGGCTTTGCAAGGTACAGTCCGAGTGAAGCATGGACGTCACACCGGGGAAATATGGATTCTCCTGTAGGAGCACTGTCGGAACCCAGACTTATCAAAGTGATGCTGTTCCCGTTGAGAGCCATGTCGTACCGTATTGAGGGCCACGAGCTTCCTTTAGCGAGGACGAAGACGGTAGTAAGACCTTGCGGACAGTCCGACTAATAACAAAATTTCACCACTGGCTGTCAGCACGGGCAGCTCGAGCCCCGAAGCCAGTCGCGTGTGTTGTGGATCCATCTGCGAGATCAGAAGTTATATCGTGGAACTGGTCATCAAGAGACTGAACTTGGCACATCGCCGGCAGAAACATTGTTTACCAGATAGAAACTTTCGGAGCGCTCATCGGCAGAACACGGGAGAAATTCTGAGGACTAATTATGGGAAGAGTGACCTTGGTAAACAATGAAGAAGACCTGGCGTCTAATTTCACCAAGATCCACCGGCGGACGCCCCGCTGAGGGTAGCCTCACTCGTGCTCTCTTGGGACGTATTCCCGATACATTCCTGCAAACTTTAAAATTCAGGCATGCGCAAAGGAGCAACAAGATGCAAAGTGTGCACTTGTCACGAGACGTCATATCCGCATGATCGCCCATGTCTCATTTACTCCCTGCCTCAGTCCTTTCCCCTTCTTCTTTTATTTGATTATGCTCTTTACTATGTAACCCGATATTCTACCTTACCTTCTCCTCTTTCCAGTTCGTCCTCTCTGTATTCTATCGCGTCCGCGTACGGCTTAGGTCGTCAATTCATCTCTTCGACGCGGTCTTACGTCCGGATAAGGATCCTATCACAGCATAGGAAACTGCCTTATTTCCAATGCATGCGCTCAAGTTGCATCTAGGTGCGCAAGCCTGGGAGATCTAATACCGTGAAATAACCGTCGTAAAAAAAAGAAACGCGGAGTCGGGACGCCGTGGCATGCAGGTACACTCACTAATTTCGCCTGAATCCATCGGCCACGGGAACAACGCAAGATTCAGGACCCTCTAAACGCACGAGAGAGGCGAGTCCTTGAATGCAATAACGTCTCTAGGAGAATAGAGCCGGAAAAGTTGGTTCTAAAAGACGGTACATCACGCGTTGCTCCAGCAGAACGACTGCCTCAGTAAGAGAGTGGTTGTAGAGACAAGCTGAAAATGCGCCCATTGCATGCGACGACGTGAGCTCTTTGGATAAATGCTGGACGAGAAGTCGAAGAGCTATTTAATGCACGAGAACCGCGGAAGGATGCTGATGCTCCTCGGCGGCATCAAAGGCAGTATCGAGATCGAATACAGACACATTATCGTTTGCAACGCAAAGGACCGGGGTTGTTCAGGAACGACCGAGAAGAATGCTGCAATGACCACCTCTCGGTCAAGTACTTTATGTCTACCGCTGGTTTCGATCATGTGAACTTCGAGAGCAGTGAACACGAGTTGCGTGGGAAGGACTGGCAATCCCTCACTAATGAATTCAAACAACCCTCCAAGCGAGCCATCGGCCCCGGTATTGGTCAAGCTCGCTCATGCATCTGCACCATTCCTTTCTACATTCCTCTTAATTCATCTCTCAGCGCCCATACTTGCAAACGTGGGTGGGTCGAAGCTGTCTTCCAATGTCATGGTAATAGAGTCCACTCGAATCTCGGAGTGGCGTGCTGATCACGGGCAAGCCTCATCGTCTCGAAATAGCTTCTGGGAAGAAAGTACTACCAAACGTCGTTCGGAGAGAAGTATCTGCTTCTGACGCCCTTCATCATACATGTCGGGTCGGGTATCACCAGACGGCTCCTCTCCCCCACCGCATTGAAGCCACCCCACAAGCTCACGAGCCCGCTCAGCCTCGCGGACTACGCATCCCTTGTCTTTTTGCTTATCCACGTCCTTACACATCGTCTCGCCCCGCCCAACCCTACCTCGTCCATCTTCGCTGCCAGGCCCGCAAAGTTGGATTATGAATTTGTCAAGATGGGACTGAGATAATTCCCGTGGCGCAGTTGGGCGTCGTATACTGGGCTCGTGGCGACGATGCTGATGCACGCCGTCGAGGGCGTAGACATCATCCGAATGACGTGGTTCGGTACCCCGAGACTCGCGTTGCGAACGCGCAAGCTCATTGCAGGCGCCGTGGTGCTTCCCGTGTTGTTCGGTCTCTGGACATTGTCAAAAGAACCCCTGAGGCAGCCGTCATTTTTTCGGCGGTATATCGCATATTTCGTCCCGTTTTGGGTGTCCCGTATGTAAGGATGTATTGTGAACTGTGTTGTGCTGCTTTCAGAGTTCATCGTCTTAACATTACGAGTTATAGGATCATGAATTCTGTGTTGTCGTTAAAACACGTGTTTTGGTCGTGTATACCAAGCATCAGTATCGGAATTTACTGATCCATCAATGAAGAATCGCAGAAAAAAAGACTAAATGGATGGCGCTGACCGGCCAACTCCAATCGCCATGACACGAGCATCGCCAAGTTCTACCGTCAATCCTCGTATCATCACAGCGCCGTTCCCGGCATCGGGCACGAGAAACAAGGCCTCGAAGTATTCTCAGTCGCACGGCAAGTACGATGACCTGCGTCTGGCGAAGGGAGCTTGAGATATCTATCTGTGGGTGCGGCATGGCGACCACTAATTCGCCTGAAGCGCGCGAAGAGCTGTATGGCTCATCTGCGGAGGGTGGTAAGGGTCAGGGGAATGTCTGAGACTCGTGTATAGACGACTTGTTGTCTTTTTTCGCGCTCCTCAACAGGCTGGCGGTCGAGAAGGTCGATCCAAGGGTGAACGATGCAGAGCGAACTGAATCGAGCGTCTTCGTCCGTTTTGGTCTCGAGCACCCTCCAACGCAGCGGTTCGCGAAATGAAACATGTTCTGGGCCGGTAGCAGACGGTAATATTGGCCCAAGTTTGAAAACGATGCATGGTGGCTTGATCTCTTGTCCCCCGAACCGCAACGTGGGGAACTCTCGTCGAGTCCGCTGATCAGTCAACGACGGCGACCATCAACGACAACTTGGCCAGATTGAGGCCAATCACGTTTCTCGAACGAATGGAGCTTCAAAAACTGAACGTCGACGTCAAACAGTCGAGCCGCTCGTTGGTCACTAGGCGAGGTCGTACGGGTGCACGGATACTACTACTATCTCTGATGTGCTGTGGAAAACGATGCATGTCATAATTTCATAAACTGAAGTACATGCTCAGGCGAAAGTCGTAACATAAGAAAGACTAGAGAACAATAGGCTTATAATGTATACCCCACGAGCAAAGAATAACAACAATAACAGGCATAGAAGTCGAAACCACGTCATTGAATCTTAATCACATCTTACGACAATTGTTTCCATTTAAGCGCGTTCACCACGGAGGCGGCGAGCGAGGGCAAGATCCTTGGGTTGGCTGTGGAGTGTGAGTATCAGAGGCAGACAAGGCTGTGTGAGTGCTTACATGGTAACCCTCTTGGCGTGGATGGCGGCCAAGTTGGTGTCCTCAAAGAGGGAGACGAGGTAAGCTGCGCAGGGTCAGTCATCGTCTGAGCATGGGAAGAACACTTTACCCTCGCTGGCCTCCTGAAGGGCCAACACGGCCGAAGACTGGAAACGAAGGTCGGTCTGGATGACAAGATGAGTAAGCGCAGGGATGACACGAGGAGAGGGACATGCCTTGAAGTCCTGAGCGATCTCGCGGACGAGCCTCTGGAAGGGCAGCTTGCGGATCAAGAGCTCGGTGGACTTTTGGTACCGCCTGATTTCACGGAGGGCGACAGTGCCTGGGCGGAACCTGTGAGGCTTCTTGACGCCTCCTGTAGCAGCAGCCTGACAACGACGAGTAAGTTGACGACCAAGGATTGTAGAGTATTACATACCGCAACACTCTTGCGGGTTTGCTTAGTGGCGAGTTGCTTGCGTGGTGCCTTGCCACCAGTGGTCTTACGTGCGGTTTGCTGTAATTACCAAAAAAGGTAAGTCTCCGAAAACATATGACGGGACATTGGAAGTTCGAGCGGAGGGAATGAGGCCATCGTCGGAAGATTGTGGTGACGTGGAAGCGCGGAATCGTCGTTTCGAGCCTCCGTGCTGCCATCTTTCCCACTTTGTGATACCGTGGGACACCTTCCTGACACGGACGCTCCTCCTCCCCCATCTTCCGCTGTGATAGCGACAACCCCCCGCCATTTGCACTCCCAAAAATTCGGAAAGAGCATCAGAGATAGTGTATCCTCACCTTGGTGCGTGCCATCGAATTTAATCTCTAGAAAAACGAGGTTGGACAGAGATGATGGTGGTTGGGAAGAAAGAGAGGTGGGGGGGAATTTTCCGAGGGGAGTTCTCCTTAAGTCTGTTCTTCCCAGTCATATTTTCGCTCCCCTTTGACTCAACTCTCCCCGCCAAATGTTGCAGTGCTTTGTGGTCAGTGCACTCCAGCAGCCATGTCCACTTGCACAGCCACATGACAATCACATGTAAATAACGTAACCAAAGGCAGAAAATTAACCGACCTTGCAAGTCCAACATGGTCCCGGTACTCCTTCCACCTTCTTCACTACCACGACGGTCGCATCCGACCTTGGAATGGACGCCAAAACGCTATTTGACTGGCCCACAACCACCCCCAGTCGATGATGCCAAAGTCCTCGAGCAAGAACTCGCTGCACAGCGCCAACTTGCGGACGGAAAAGCCGTCAAGAAAACAAGACCTCGGCGAACGGTCGACTTTAACGGAGGTATGGGTAGATGGGCGCTGGTGCGTACAAGCACCCTTGGCACGTCACGCGACCTCATGTCTTATGCTCAGTTGCGGAAACACCGGCCGAATCCGACCTACGTACCCTGCATGAGACCTGCACCACCCTACATAGTCGACGTAGGGATTATCTTTGATCGTGTAGGCGCTAAACGAGTGATAATATTGATTAGCTTCTCCCTCCCATCGCCTACCCAGGCAATGCATCCACGTCGCTGTGCACCAAGTTCATACACACCTCGACCAACAAGATTCGTTGTCCAGTCAACGTCGTCACGGTCCGTTTGACTTGCCGTTAGGTGTCGCATCGCTGATCATCTTTCTAGTGGACGCCCGAAGGACGACGCATTTTGACTGGCTCGACCAGCGGCGAGTTCACGCTTTGGAATGGACTGACATTCAACTTTGAGACCATTCTGCAGGCTCACGATTCCGCCATCCGTGCCTTTCAGTTCACGCATTCCGGTGCCTACCTTGCCTCTGCTGACCAGAGCGGCATTATCAAATACTTTCAGCCCAATATGAATAACTTGACGGCATGGCCAGGACATCGGGAAGCTATCCGTGGATTGAGCTTTAGTCCGAACGATGGTCGATTTGCGACCGCGAGCGATGATGCGACCATTCGAATATGGGCATTCGAGGAGAGTAGAGAAGAACGCGTTTTAACGGGCGAGTCCACTCCACCAAAGCAATGTACTTGTGTTGACTCCATTCCAAGGGCACGGTTGGGACGTCAAGTGCGTTGAATGGCATCCAACAAAGGGTCTACTCGCATCTGGAAGCAAAGACAATTTAATCAAATTTTGGGACCCTCGCACTGGCACAGTTCTCTCCACCCTGTAAGATGCTCCATGTTCCATAGAAATTGTCTTTCACCACGTCCACGTAGCCACCAACACAAAAACACGATCCAAGCCCTCGCCTGGTCCCCAAACGGCAATCTTCTTGCCAGCGCTTCGCGTGACCAAACCGTGCGCGTCTTTGATATTCGTGCAATGAAAGAATTCCGCGTCCTCAAAGGCCACAAGAAGGAAGTCTGCTGTACGTCCTCCTTTCTTTTTTCCCTTCCACCCGACCTTGCTCATACTCTTCAGCCATCACTTGGCACCCCGTCCACCCCATCCTCGTCTCTGGCGGCTCCGAAGGGGCCATTCTCCACTGGGACCTCACAGGACCCGACCCGACGCCCCTCCAACCTGCCCTCCTCCCGCGTGCGACCCTCTCGCAAGCGCACGACTCCAACGTCTGGGCGCTCACCTTCCACCCGCTCGGCCATATCTTGGTGAGCGCGTCCAACGACCACACGACGCGATTCTGGTCACGCGAGCGCCCGGGCGACGCCAATTCGGTGTTTGCAGGCGGCGGAGAGAAGCCGCCCGAGGTGACGGACGTGCAGGACGAAGACGAGGACGCGATGGTGCCCGGGTTTAGCTACGGCGGGGGCGGCTTTGGGAGCGGCTTCGGGATGAACGGGCCAGGGTCGAGGTGGTGGAACGAAGAAGGAAGCGCGTCGACTCCAACGGGGGGCGCACCGGGCTTGGGGCTGGGGTTAGGGCTGAACGTAGGTCCGGGCGGCGGGCTACCTGGGGGGATGTCGGACGGGTTCGGATTCCGATCGGCGCCGCCGTTTGGAACGGACGACGTGATGAATTCGGACGATTTCATTCCTGGGCTCGGTGCTACTGACCACTTGTCTGCCAACCACGGCGGGGGCAATGGGAGTCATGTCAACAGCGGCAATGGTCCGCCGGCACTACCGACTGGTCCGCGACAGGTGTCTCATGATGACACGTGGTCGGGCGGAGGACGGAACGATGACTGGGGCAATGGCAGCCGGAGGGGCGGGGGTGGCGGTAGTGGTGGCGGAGGTGGGTACCATGACAGACGAGCGGGATCGCGTCGAGGTCGCTATTGATTCATGTGTACACACCACACCACGAAATAAACGAGTCAAACATGTCGTGATCGATAACCAGTCTAGCAACGTGTAGAGGATAGATACATGACCAACTCCCAAGGACATAAAAATAGAAAGGGATTGTACCAAAGAAATCATGACTATGAACACCGAAAAAAAAAAAAAATCGCGCCTTCGTACAAGCACACGACGAAATGTCGAAAATCGAAGGAATAATAAAGAAAAGACGAGGATGCGTCATACTTCGGGGTCCCACATTGCGGCAAAGGAGAAAAATCGTTACACGTGCACGGCAGGCGGCGTCGTCGAGCGCATCGTGTCAAACACGAACCGCGATGGTAAATGAGACCCAAAACTCTGCGGCGGCGAATGGGAGAGCAAATAGCGCTCCAGACTCGTCACGGACTGCGATCGCGGCAACGTCGTCTCCGACGCGTCTTGAAACGAATCTGCGCCCGTGTAGAAGCAAAACCTACATAAGCAACCCGGTTTGAGCACAGAAAGCAAATAAAGACGAAAGAAAGAAAAACGCACTGGTCGAGGAACTGCTTGTAACTCGTGTCATTCTGAGAGCAGTCCGAACGGGGCGACAACAGCGGCGTCGACTCCTCGCTCCCTCCACCGCCGACCGGCGCAGTCTGTACCAACAACGGCGACTTCGCACCCTCGACGCGCCCCAACTTGTCAGCCGTGAGCGGAAACGACCGCGTCCTCGGCAACTGGGAAGGCGTGTCTTTGCTCGTCATGTCAAACCTAAGCGGCGAACCAGGCGGCGTCCGCTTCAAGTTGGGGGACGCCTCCATGGCATTGTTGACGTAGCTCCGGCGATGATTCCGCTCCCGAGGGCTATCTGGCATTGTTGGCTTGGTCTCGGAGCGAGGCGCAGGCGTGGGCGTGGGCGTGGGCGTGGGCGTACCACCCGCCGCTTCTCGAGGCGACCCGAGCGCAAGGGGAGGCGACGACCGCTGCGAAGGCGTAACCCGTCCAGTCTCTTCAGGCTTATTGGATCGCGGCGCAACGGCCGCCGGAGCAGTGGCATCTGATGGATCAGTGAACGTGCGTGCGTGACCCAAGACGTCCTTTGCCCGTAGCGGCCTGTGCGCCGAAGCGAAATCATGTCGGGTAGCCGACGGCTTGACAAACGACGAATACTGATGATCGGCGCTAAATGACCGGCCGAGTCGATAGGGAGCAATAGGGACCGGAGCCGACCTCGCCTTCTCGAGGTCCTCTAACCGCGAACTGAGATCCTTGAGACTCGTTTCGTTGTCGACCGCACTCGAGGGCTCAGTTGGGGGTTCGAGGGCAAACTTGATCTGATAGTTCTTGCCTGCATTGTTATCCCAAAATTCTTGCCCCGCCACCGTATACCGCAACGCGAGGAATATCGTCTTTTCGCGAATGCGCGACCAAATGTCGTGCACGCGAATGGCAAACGTGAACACGTCAAAGGCACCTCCTTCGATGGATTTGTCATACCGCGCAGTGACCTCGCTTGTCGTCTGCCACCAGTCCAACGTGAAACGGACGGCCAACCATTTCTCGAACGCGATGTTGCGAACGCGAACGCTCCCCGTGATCGTGCGCTGATCCTGCGAAAGCACCAGCGCCTGTAGCGCAACGTTGTCGTTCATCCTGGGAGATGACGGCATGTTGGGAACCAACATCTTGACTCGTGGGTCTTCGCGCGCACCGCGTCCGTAAATAAACGATGGGAACTCGTCTCCGCTTGTATCGCTGGTTGGGCTTCCGTCCCTCGACACCGCGAGTGGTTTCTGTTCCGCCAGGAAAAGCTTCACATGTTCGAGCTTGGAGTCAAAGTGAACGGCCTTGGTGTGCGTTGGCGTAGCAGGTTCGCTCTTTGCAAAAGGGCCGTCCGTGACGACGCGGAGCTCAGGCCGCCGGGCGCTCTTGAGGGACGACTTGACGGGTTGGCCAGACTTCTTCCGGACGGTTTGTGATGGCTGATTAACGCTCAACGTGACCGCTTCCGGTACCGGAGGCCGAGGAGGAACAACGTTGGAATCGGAAAAGTGGCGAACGTGCTTCACCGTGGAACCTTCCAACCTTAATTTCCCAATTTTGCAAAAGGGCGCTTGCCGAAGCACAGGAAAAGGCTGTAGCGTGTCTTCATCACCGGACGGATCCAGAGATATATGTTTTTTGTTCTCTAGACCCGTGAACAAGCGCCCGTCCACCCTGGGTTTGACAAGTGTGGAAGGTGTGATGGGAGAAAATATATCGCGGGAGTCTGTGGCAGCAGAATGTGGGGAGACGACACGCTTTGAGCGGGGAATGATGATAGGGCGTATCTCGTCCGATGGCGTGGACGAAGATGAGCTGGATCCTGAGTCGTAGCGCACAAAAGTCGCCGTAACATCCTGGAGCGCATAATCGACACTATCAGACGTCGTCGAGTCGGATATGGACGCGTCGGACAAAGATAGCGGGTGGTTCCGCGGGTTTCTGCACGGTATGTAAGGGAGTGGGCCAGTTGCGGTGTTAGAAGACTGGTTGGAGGCTGAGTCAAGGGTTGGAAATGGGATGACTGAGGTGTCCGTTACGCAAGTCGTTGTGGAGGACATGATGGTATGAGTAGGCTGGGGCGGGTTACAAGTGAGTGAGAGAGGGTTAAAAATACGAGACGAAATACCTGGATCTGGAGCTCAAAAGACGAACAAGAACATGAAGCAGGTGAAGAGATATAGTGCTGGTCGAGACTGACGTTGAATTCTAGACTAGCTCCGGTAAGACACAAGAAAGACGCCCGCCGATGAGAAAAAAGTGCACACAGATGTGAGAGAAAAGGCGTATATCGATGCCGGCGTGAAGACGGTGCGGGGGCGGATAATTTACTGTGACAAGTGTCAGCCACGAGAGACAAGCGGGTGGGGGAAGATATATACCAGATGACAGATGACTGGACGCCAAATAAACGTCGTGAAGAAGAGAACGTGAAGAGACGGACGGACGAGAAAGCGGAGAGTGGATTTGCGACGGGGTGCTCGTCGTCGGAGATCAACGACACAAATTTCTACAATTTGTCATTTCATTCCAGAGATTTTCCTTTTTTGGGACTCTGCTTTCAAACGTGCACGGATGGCGAAATCTCACCTTATCATGTGACGACAATGTTATCGACTTGCCTCCGCAGGCGTCGACGACAGGTGTCAAGGTCGCGTTTCAGCAAGACAGTGCTCTGTAGAATATATACGAAAGCACCCAGAATATATCAAACGACATTGTTCAGAGCTTGGATCCGTTATCTGATGATAATCAGACCAACAAAGAATCGCGAACCGTGACGGCTTCAATTGCTCACCGGTTCGATTTCTGCTGTCACTTTTCTTCGAAACATGGTGTAATCGCGTCGGGTCGCCGCTTTCTAGAATGGCTATCGAGTTTGACAAATTCTGATACGGTCGGAACAATAAAAGTCAACTCTGTGGCATACGAGCAACGTCAGGTATTAAGTCCTTTTGCCCCTGAAACGCTTGCAAAATATAAAAAGAGTCAGTCCTTATCGTACGCTCCACCTTGGTCCATGTCTTCGGACGAATACATCAGAAGCAATGATTGGTGAGCACCCTTTTCCTCTCCGCCCAGACGGTCATCACCGGGCAGGGGTGGGACTCCGTGGACCCATTGGGTGGTTGGCAGGCGTCATCGGCCAAACCGTGCCGAATGCACTCCGATTCGTCTCCGCTCTAATCCCGCCCCTACTCTGCCGAACATTACGGCAGCCACGTCCACCGACGCCTACTTCCTTCCCGCCTTCATCTTCTGCCCCGCGCTCCGTTTTCTCGCTCGACGACACCAATGGCACCCCCGGACAACGAGCTCGAGTACCTCAAGAGTCTCGTAGACCAGCTCAACGCAAAGATTCGGTCGCTCGAAGAAAGGACCAAGGCGGCCGCACAGGGACCTAAAACGCCCGCCCAACAGCTTCGCACCATCCTCGTCGGTCCTCCCGGCGCCGGTACGTGTTTTCCGGCCCTGAGCACCCTTGTAACCCTGACGCGCCCCACGAAAAGGCAAGGGTACCCAGGCCCCCAGGATACGCGACGAATTTTGCGTCTGCCACCTCGCGACGGGCGACATGCTCCGCGAACAGATCGCTCAAAAGACCGACCTCGGCAAAAAGGCCAAGAAAATCATGGACCAGGGCGGCCTCGTGAGCGACGACATCATGGTTGGGATGATCAAGGACCAGCTCGAGAACAATCCTGTATGCAAAAACGGGTGCGTTGACGTGTCTTTTTTTCTTCTTTATTTTCGGTTCGCCTTTGGCTCATTGAAAATTTAGGTTCGTACTGGATGGGTTCCCTCGGACAATTCCTCAGGCGGAGAAACTCGACGCGATGCTCGAGAGTCGCAATGAAAAACTGGACAATGTCGTGCAGCTCCAGATTGACGATCAGCTCCTCATTTCGCGCATCACCGGCCGTCTTATCCACCCGTCTAGCGGGAGGACGTATCACAAAGAGTTCAAGTGCGTGTTCTCTCTCGTCGACTCGGCGTTTCCTTAGTGCAATCGTATAGCCCGCCCAAGAAGCCAATGGTAGACGACGTCACTGGCGAGCCACTCATCCAGCGCTCGGACGACAACGTCGAGACGCTGACCAAGCGTCTTACTACATACCACAAACAAACTGGACCTGTTGTCGACTATTACCGGCAAAAGGGCCTCTGGGTTCCCATCGACGCTGCTCAGAGTCCCAACGTCGTCTGGGAAAACATGGCCAAGGTCTTCAAAAAGTCCAACTCATAATTGGCATGACTTGACCGCGCGTGCATGCTTCATTTCGTAGACCTTTCATGTACATTGGTTCATAGACATCGCTAGACAGAGGCCTTGATCGACGTGGCATGGAGGGTCAAAACATCTTGGGCGTAGTACAGAGCCGAGAAAGAAAACTAGCGCATAGCGGCATCTAATACAGGTATGTGTGCGAGGTTCTATGACGTGTTACCGTAGGGCAATGCGACTTTTTGGGTCCACGTTCGCATGACTGCTTACTCGGACTTGACGTTCTTCAAGTTCTTCTTTTCGCCCTTGACGTCACCCGCGAGCCAGAGCGCGGAGAAGACGAAGAATCCAACGCTTGTGCTAATAGCGCCTGCGTAGTATGGCCACGCGGCGCTCAAGAAGCGCGGGTATTCGTCGTGTCTGGGGGGCACTACAGGTACGGTCGTCGATGCGTGCAAGAAGGAATAGCTAGGACGAGTGAGAACACACAGCAATATATGTACGGAACGCTCACCCTTGTCTCCGCCATGCGATGACAAACTTGAAGACGCCGTGTCTGTCTGGCGCGCGGAACTGGACCTCGTACTTACCCGGGTGACCAGGGACGGGGAGTAGCGCGGTGCGGATGTGCGGGTCGAGCATGGTGAACTCGAGTTGCAAATCGGTGATGCCGTCGTATGGCCGCCAGCTCAGAGTCCTGGGGTCGTAGGCCGAGATGTAGGCAGTGTAAACCTGTGATGGAACCCAAGTGAGCGTCTGACCATACAGCAAGCACGAGAGGCGTACGATCTGATCATTGATGGTGTACATTTCCGGCGGGTCGGTCTGACCGACGCGGTGGTGTTCTGTGCGATCGATGCGCAAAACCATGTTTTCTTGAAAGGCCCAGTTGGCAACGTCCCTGGCGAACTGGGCGTTTCCAGAGGGCAGACCGTCTGGGAGGGCTTTTTTCGCGTAGTCGTCGCTAAAGAGGTCGACACTGCCGACAAAGACGACGCGCGAGTTCTTGATGGTCTGGAAGCCGGTGACGAGACCAAGCTGGCTGCCGGCCCAGAGGCCCTCGCCGTTTTTGTCTGCTGCCTCGACGATGGTGGCGGCACCCAGGTCGTCGGACGAGTCGGCTGCAAAGCTGGTGGCGGGTGCGCGGAGGATGGGGACGAGGTAGGGGCTGTTGCCGAGGGCGTGTGGGGCGCCGGAGAACCAGACGGGCGGGGTGCCTGGGGTGAGGATGGGGGAGTTGGGTACGTCGACGGGGACGAGCGTCGCCGGCTCGTCGCGTTTGGGGTGGTGAGAGACGAGGGGCGTGCCTGGTGGCGGGGGGATGAGGGAGAACTCGGTCGCGAGCGAGGAAAGCGGTGTTTGTTTCGGCGAGAGCGCGACGAGGAGATTGGTGTCTTGCGCGAGAAGATTGACGAGAGACTGTGGGGTGACGTCAGAGGCGTACGCTGGGCCAGCGGGTGAGCGAGAGCGCGGTGTCGAGGCTGGGACGGACGTACATTTCGTCTCTGGGGTGAAGAGAACGACGTGGTCGTAGTTGGGCACGTCGTACGCGGCGATGGCGGGGCTGGCGTCCTTTGGCACGCGGAATGTCAGGTCGTACCCGCGTTCTGCAGCATGTGAGCTCGTGCCAGCGATAAATGTGTCGTGACATACCCTCGAGGCCATTGAAAAAGAGAGAGTAGCTGGACCTGTCAAGGGCGGGGTCGAGGAGGACGAGGACCTTGTCGCCCGCGCTGGACTTGGCTGCTACTGTCGCTATGAAGAGGGCGAGCGCGGAGAGCAGGCGACGCATTACTGTCAAAAAGTAAACGTGGAAAGACGAGGTCGTGCAAGTAAAAAATGTCTCACGGATCACGTGATTGCATGTACAGTATGTGCTCGTTCTTGAATCGAGTCTCGCACCAAAACGCAAATGGACGACGACGAGTCTTGTCCCTCGGTCGCTTCCGTGCTCGGCGTAAAAGGCTCTCTTCGCTTTCGACGACATGGCGCAAGCAAAAAGGCCCACGTCGTTCTCAGACGCGTGCAAGTGCAGGACTTTCGCTCTCCTCGCGGCCCCGTCGCACATTTTAGCCTCTTTGCCCAAAAGCGAATAGAAGTCAAGCCAGGCAAGGAGATTCTCCTCTCCGTCGCCTCAGACGACGGCTCTTTTACCGACCAGGCTGTCATCTTCGAGGGCGACCTCCACCCCGTGCCCGACTCAAACTCGGACGAGGAGGAGGAGGTCGAAAAACAGATCGCACACGATGACGCCTTCTCTGACCCCCCCATGTCCCTTTTCATCCCCCCAAAGATGCGCAGGACGTGGACAAGACAGCACGACCAGGTGAGCGCCTCCGAAGGTGAGCTTCTGCCCTGTTCCCCGCACACACCTGCCATCGGTATGTCCTCTCAGATGTCTTCGTCCCTTCTGCTCCTGCCCATGTCTCCGTCGGCGTCCAAGTACAGCCGTCTTGGTCTGTGAGTGCTGTCCAGGCTGTCCCTCCCGTCCACGACAATGTCCCCCCTCTCCCTCTTGATCCACCTCCCGTGCCTTCTCCCCCCGTAAGAGACCCCATGAACTCAGTAGAGCCCCCCACTTTGCCAAAACTGATTTCTCCTCCCGGTGATCTTCCGGTACGTGCATGCCATCCCTCTGTGCACCGCTCTCTCAGCCTCTGTAGATGCCTGTTCGTGACCGCTCTCTGTCCCCAATGAGCATAGGCTCACCCCCAAGCACGCCTCCTCAATCTCCTGTCCCCACCCGCAGCCCGTCTTCCGTCAATGACCCAGTCACGCCAATGAAACTAGCTCAAACACCCCAAGAAGCACCTGCCACACAACAGGCGCCCGCAGAGAAGCTCGACGTGCCGTGGACCAACGAGGATGGCGCAAGCAGAACGTCCCAGATCAGCCCTGTGTCCTCCGAGACCGTCGACATGGACCTGCAGTCTTCGCCCTCGTTAGAGTCCTCTCCTTCCGACGACGATATCCCCGGGTTTATCACAGGTGCTGCTTCTCGTCGTGCCCGGCCTCCCTCTCCCCTCGTGGTTTCCGTAGCGCCCGTAAGTTCTAGCACAGCCGCACAAACGCCTCTCTTGCCATCAGCCCAGACGATCGTAGCCTCTCCTTCGTCCACCATCGCGACGACTGCTCTACCCTTGACGGCGGAACCCAATCCCGAACCTCATGCCGTAACTTGCACACCCAAGCGCCCACCAATCAAGAATCCGTTCGTCTCGGGCGGTTTCATTACAGAGTTTGTGGGTTCAAAGGACTCGTTGGCGGGAAAAAAGGATTCCACAGACAGTTTGAATCTTTCCGAAAAGACGGCAAGTTGGGTTATCTTTGAAATTGTATTGTTGACGACGCCGAACAGCCCAGTCCGGTCGAACGAGTGCCAATCAAGACGGAGCCCTACTCGCCCGAAAAAGTTCCCCCACCCAAGTCATCTCCCGCCCCTCTGCAGCTAAAGTTGATAGTTCCAGAGAACAATGTGCCACCACCTCCCAGTCAGTCCTTTCCAACCCCAACCCAGTCCCGTCAACAATCCACACTCTTTACGTTACCTTCTCGAGCGTCGGGTCCTCTTGATCCAAATGCTAGTATTCCGAAACCTGGATATCAACCCATCACGTCCGCCAGTGATCCGCGGCTATCGTTCACGTCGACAGGC
The DNA here is from genome assembly GCA_038090335.1 of Solioccasus polychromus. Lineage (NCBI taxonomy): Eukaryota > Fungi > Basidiomycota > Agaricomycetes > Boletales > Boletaceae > Solioccasus > Solioccasus polychromus. The sequence continues at coordinate 28,167 of JBBPMM010000083.1, read as the reverse complement.
TCGATATCTAATCCTCTCAACATTCGCCCGTCGAGGCTTCCTCCGCCCCAACCTCCTACAACTGTTCCCCGGGGGTCTCCCCCACGCCAGGGACCCAAAAGAAAGGTGGTGGTCGGAAACGGTTGGCCGTACAACAGGCAACAAGCAAATGGGCATGTGGCGGCGACGGCGACAAACGCACCCTCGCCGTCCGTTCCAAAAGCACCGCTTCGCACTCTTACGCCAGAAAGCACCCGGTCGTCGACGACACCGCCCGGTCTTTCTGGCCTTGCGCCGTACTCGTCGCCATCACCGCCCGGATTCTTGCATAGTTCTTCGGGTCCCAAGTCGGCCGCCCCTGTTGAACAGGGCAAGTTTGGAATGTTTTCGCGACCTGTATCGTCGACGCCGCAGATCAAGCATGGTAAGCCGTTCTGGTGATTCGTACCGGGCCTGGATTCTGACAGCGGATACAGAAGCCAACGATTGGGCGAGTCCATCCTTGCCTCAGTCTCCCGTCGGCGTTTCCCCGAAAAACGTTGCTATACAGGCGCCCCGGCCCATCCCCCCTCCGTCTGCCGTTTCGACCGTTCTCCAATTTACGCCGCAGTCGCTTGGAGAGACGGGGTCAAGCAGTTCGACGCCCTCGCACGACACCAAGGGCAAGAAGCGCGCGTTGGCGTCTGACACCGACATAGACGCCGAGGACGCCCGCCCACGGAAACGTTGCGCACCATGGCCGTCTCATGATCCCATGCACAAGGTACAAATGAAGAGCGACGAGGACGCGGGCATTAATTACCTCTCGCTCAGTTCGGACGGAGAGCGGTTGGCGGTGATTTGTAATGACCGCACGATTCGAATATGGAATATGCCGAGCAGAGTCGAGACGGCCCGTCTTGGACAAACTGCGCCGATTATGGCGGTCGCTTGGATGTCGGACGATATGGGCGTCGTTTCACTAGGACAGGACGGGATCATCAGCAAGTGGACACGGACGGTGCGTTTTTTTTTCTCGCTCTGGGCATATCGACGCATGACTGAGGTGCTGGAATCAGGGCCAGAACCATTGGCAGTGGGCAAAGTTGTTGGATGCTGGCAAGGAGGACTCGATCTGCTTTGCATATAGGCGCGACAGGATTGCTGTCGCGTTCCCACGGATGGGAGTCAAAGTTTGGATATGGATCAAAGGTCGGTGATAATCGTAGATTTCACGATACTACCGTTGAACGCCAGATATAGGCACTTGGCAACCCCAGCGGTCGATTCTTCGGCAAAACGTAACGTCGATTCAATTTGTCGAGGACGGGGAGGCATTGATCGGGGGTACTAGCGACGGCGTTTTGTAAGCGTGTTTCCTTTTTCCCGCATCGAGCGTTGGGTCTGACGACGTCAAGGTGGTATTGTCAGGTGCCAAATGGAACGCTGCGCGCGTACGCCTTTCTCAAGGCCAAAGTGTGGGTTGCTACGAGTTGAGCCTATGCGATGTCAGTTGACGGACAGCTGCAGATACCACTTGGATGTCAACGGGCCAGGCACGCACGCATTAGTGTCGCAGGTTGGAGGACGAGCTCACTTGGTGGGGATCCAGCAGACGGATCACAAGGGCAAGATCGAGCAGGTCTACTCGACCAACGGAGACTCTTTGAGCGAACAGAGACAGAGCATTGGGGCTGTGTTTGCCAGCGGCTGTAAGACGGTCTTGTTTGGGTCGACCGAGAGCAATATGCTGGTGTGGGACAAGGCCAAGGGCGAGGTGATTTGCGGGCTAGATCATGGAGAAGGTGAGTTTTTTTTTCTTTCTTTTTTTTTTCGTGGAGCACGTGAACATGCGCTGAGGGGCTCTTAGCCGAACAGGTGCAGGCGGTTGCGGTCAGTCCACGAGGCTCGCCAGGGTCGATTAGGCTGATGCAGGTTAATTTTTGCAGTGTTTCGACCGTGGCTCACAGGCGTGCATCGTCACTGGGACCAAGCGGGGCGTGCTCTCTTGGTGGAAACCTCCGTTGATGGAATCATGATATGTAGGTGCGATGTGTCTTGACAGCGTTGGCGAGACTGACGGGTTCAGAACGCCGGTAGTTATGACAAGATCTTGCATACTGCTAAAAACACGCTAATGTGGACCCTACACTGTATCAGTACCGCACACTCGGCTACTTGATAATATCTGTACATGTACTTGGACGAGTAATGAGGCGTATTTGCGCATGTTTGTGTTGCTTAGGGCCGGTTCATGTCGCGCGTGGATGAGAATGTAGGACGACACTTGCGATTTCGTGTCGAGGCAAAGTCAGTTCACCTCCGCTCGTCGTCGTCGTTCGCAACGACCACGCAAATTTCCCGCCGATGTACGTCGCTTTTTTTTCTCTGTCTATCTTGGCTGTCGACCCAGCCAGTCTGGCGACAAACTCACCGGTTTCATCCGACAACCAGAATCGAAACCGTGCTCGCCGTGATTGCACTCGCCCAAGTTTCCCCCCCAAAGTTCGCGTCTCGCCGGCCGATCTTGTTTTCCCCGTGAGTCGTTCGACCCCACTTCGCGAAGGGACGTTCTGCTGGCGTCGCACAGCCCCTGCAGCATGGTTGTCATGCTGCAGCGGTGCGGACAGGCGAGCGTCCTAAAACGGGTCTCGTGCATGTCTTGGCCGCGTGTCTTCTGACCTGTCACCCTAGTCAAAGCGTCATCACGACCTCTAGCTAGAACAATTTCTCGACGAACATGCAGACTATCAAGTGCGTTGTGGTGGGAGACGGTGCCGTCGGAAAGGTGCGTCACTGCGCTTCTTTCGGATCCGCGCGTCGAGGTGACGCCCGACCCCGACAGACTTGTCTCTTGATATCGTACACCACCAACAAATTTCCGAGCGAGTATGTCCCGACCGTACGTCTTGGCCGTCTCTCGTCTCTCTCTCGCTGTGACGGACGCGAGCGTATATGCTAGGTCTTTGATAACTACGCCGTGACCGTGATGATTGGTGAAGATCCATACACGCTCGGGCTCTTTGATACTGCCGGTACGTTTTGGTCGTCATTGGCCGTCACACGCGTGTGTTGATTTTTTTCTTGTTCTCTTTTTTTCCGTGGGCAGGTCAGGAGGACTATGACCGTCTTCGACCGTTGTCATACCCGCAAACGGACGTTTTTCTCGTTTGCTTTAGTGTAACCTCTCCCGCATCGTTTGAAAACGTCAAGGAAAAGTGGTTCCCAGAGGTGCACCACCACTGTCCCGGCGTGCCATGCTTGATTGTGGGCACACAAATCGATTTGCGAGACGATGGACAGGTCATTGAGAAACTTGCGAGACAGAAGCAGAGACCGGTGACGAGCGAGCTGGGAGAGCGGCTTGCACGGGAGCTTGGTGCAGTCAAGTATGTAGAATGCTCGGCTCTGACGCAGAAGGGCTTGAAGAACGTGTTTGACGAGGTGCGTACGGGCCATCAATGATGGGACTACATTGACGTCGCGGCCGTGCCAGGCCATCGTCGCTGCTCTCGAGCCACCCGTGGTCAAGAAAAGAAATAAATGTGTCATCGTTTAATGTAGTTCTGTCTCGCGGGAATGTCTCATTTGATATCTTCCATCTCTTAACGACTCTTTGACGCTTCTGTTCTGCCTCATATATCCTTGACGTTCCCAACTTTAGCTCTCTGTGTTTTCCTCCTCTCGCGTAACACTTTGGGCTCATGATTTTTTCTTTTTTACCCAACCCATTATGGCTTCTCCACCGCACTGAGTAAATTCCGCCGGAGGCGTATAGTCACCCGTCTAGACCGAAGCAGCAACCTAATCTTCATTGTTCTTTCATTCCTTGCCCTGGACCCTCTTTTCTCTTTCATCTTTACGACGGCGGAGAATGATTCTTGTGTGCGACGAGTTACAGGGATAGTTTTTTTTATATACTCTTTGGTAATAGGAAACCCCGACTCGTGTGGTACGAAGCATCGCCGAGGGTGAATCCCAGCGTTTCGTCATTTGTGCGATGGTTCCGGCGTTGCATGTGAGAAACGGTGTCTTGGGCGGATCCAAGACGGAGTTAAAACACCGACAACTCGGGAGGCTAAAAAAGAAAAGTTAAGGCCAAGGTGCATGACTCGGGTGAAACACGACGGTACCACGCTGCGCGTTTCGAACGCGAGCCAGTCGGCGGTGCCGGTTGGCAAGAGGCCCATCGAGCGGCATTTCCACAGGCCGACGGCGAGGGTGAGCGCGTTGGTGAGTATGTAGACGAGTCTTTGGAGGGGGAGGGAGGAGGAGGGGGACGTGAGGGGTGCAAACGCTTGTCTCTGCGTCAGTGCCCACGAAGGGGGGGATGGGAAGGGGAAGGGGGAAGGGGGAGGGGAGTTACTCACAAGCGTTCATGCCAGCGATATTCTTGAGCGGGGAGACGAAGAGCATGAGTACGATGCCCATGCTAAATATTTGGACGCCGCCGCCGGACATGTAGAGCATCAAGGCTTGCATCGGGAGGGACTTGGCGGGCGCGATGGCGAGGTCCCATGCGCGCTTCTCTTTGAGGGACGTGTACGAAGACGAAGACGAGGACGTTTGGGCGGGTTTGGAGGGTCTGGTCTGTTTTTCAAAAGGTCGGCGAGCGCGCACAGGGAAGCGAGGGATGGCAACGTACGTTGGAAAGCGTTGCAAAGTCGGGCGGCGGTGCGAGGTTTTTCCATCTGTGCTGCCCCGTTAGCATTCGATGGGTTTTAATCGGGTTCGGGCGCGGGCACCAACTTTGGGTGTTCGAGGGAGGCGTAGTCGAGGGTGAAAGACATGGCTGCGTTTTTTTTCCACGACGACACGGCCACGACGCGACCACGACTCTGATCCGTCTCTCGTTTCAAAGTTCATGTTATCGTAACATCTGATCTTGCATGTCGACTAGGACACACGAGTGCGCGCAGAATCGACTCATGGCACCAAAGAGAACCCATCTCGTGGTCTCCGCGCCCGGACCTTGCCACGCCATGCAGGATTCACGATACAATGCGCGCGGTAGTTCGATGATTGATCGTTTCTCGTAGGGTCATTTTCATTGTTCCCTCGGTTGGACTCCGAGTCGTCTTACTGGCATCGTCTTACGCCAACTTTTCGCCACGTTTTTTTTATTTTGAAAATTTCAACTCTCTCGCTCATATGCACGGCCACGTGTCGCCTTCCGCTTCCCCGATCCCGCGAGTGCGATGGCATGTCACTGATGTCGTATATGGCGTGCGTTGACAGGTGGGTGTGCCTCGCTGGCACGCGTAACCCGGATATAGTTGCCAGAAAACCCCTAGCTGACCTCTACACATAGATCTTTTTTTTTTCAACGATGCCATCAATTCTGGATGATGGCCGGGTCTTCTTTCTTGCACAGATTACCTCTGACTCGACAGGACGTGCGAAAGCCCAAACGTGTTTCCATGATCCTGTAGGATCATGCCTACTGGAATCAGATATGATCGAGCCTGGCGTCGTCAGGTCTCTCTGCCGTCTCACCATTATCGTCGGATCCATGAACCACTGTGGCCGATGGTACACAGGACCTGCCACAACCCGATCAGGTCGTAATCGAGGCGGTGTCGAGCGTCCGATATGTTACCCAATCACTGCAAAAGCTATATCTGGATGTCCTCTTGGACAGGTGCTGTATTCGGATGTAAGATTTGATCGAAAAAATTTCGTTGCAAGAATATCATATACTGCGATCTGACACTTTGTTCATTGACAGTCTTGGATCAGATGGCAATGAGTATGATGCTTGGTTTTTACTTGACCGTTCACGGGAATACAGTCGGACGGAGCATCTCCACAATTAGTCTGATGTGGAGTTGGTCTCCTTCCCGACAAATAGCAATGTATTTCCGTCCCGCAGAGGCACTCGTTCTGATAACTCGTGTTGTGTGAGTACCCCGATATCACAAATTGCCGGTTTGACACCGAATTCCTCGCAGCTGTGTCCATGTTTTGATTGCAACATATCCCGGGGCTCGTCGCCAACCCCTCTGCCTTCAAGAACCAGCGGTGATGACGAAAATAAAACGGACGTCACAATCAAGATTGTGCGTTTTCTAGTCTGTAGAGAACCATAAGCCGAGGATATATAAACTTGTAACCCGACAAGATACATGATAAAAATGTCTAAAACGCTCGGAAAGCTTTGGTATGGTCTCGAGACCTTATTTCTCTTTACCAGATCCGATTATAAAACCATCTTCTTTCCTGTGGTGAGTTCTTCCTATGAGAAATCGAAGGAGTAATTGAATGATTACCTTCCGACTGCAGATTATCTCTGCATCTGCGATCTCTCCCCCCATAACGGCCCGGCAACTCCTGGACACGGTGGTGTGGGTCTGGTTCCATCTGTTACAGGCTAACGTTTCCAATCAAACGTATTCCGCCAACGAGGATATTGTCAACAAGCCATGGAGGCCTCTGCCATCGGGTAGAGTTTCCGTGACGGCCGCGCGCAGACTCCGCTGGGCTCTCCTTGTCTTTTGTCTCTGCCTCTCTGCTTGGCACGGAACTGGCGTGGTCGTCGCGAGCGCCGCACTGTCCCTGGTGGAAATTGTCCACGATGACGTCGGCTTTAGTTCTGACCCTGTCCTGAAGAACCTGATGAACGTGGGCGGATATCTTACCTTTGAGTCGGGCGCGACCATGATCATGTGTAAGCGCTACATATTTCGGACCGCCGGCACACCGCCCACGTCGCTGACGACATTTCAATCATGCAGCGTCGAGAACTCAGTTCGATCGAACGTCAGTCATCGCCCTGCTTGTGAGCGGTCTGCTCATCTTTACGACCATCCACGCACAAGACTTTGCGGACGCGGACGGGGATAGACGATCGGGGCGCCGTACACTGCCCATCATCGCCCCCGAGGGATCGCGCGTCTACATCCTCGCAGCGCTTCCGGCGTGGTCGGTGGCGTTGTCTGCACTGTGGGGACTGGGACCGCTGAGCGCGGTCGCGTTCCTATGTATGGGGGCCTTTGTCGGAAGTCAGTATTTTCGGTTCAGGGATGCCGCGCACGACGAAAAGTCGTACGTGTTGTATAATGTAGGTATCTTTTTTTCTTTCTTTCTTCCTTTCTTTCTCTCCAGGATTCGCCCTGTGTATTTTTCTGATGGTGCGGTTTTTGATAGGTATGGTTGCTGGCGGCGCACACGCTCCCATTGAACGCGCGTCGTCAAGTGTTGCGTTGGTGAGATGCTACAGCGATCGCGGATAGGATGTTCGTGGGTGCGAATATGTACATATTTATCTATGGAAGCCACGCCGAGATGTTTTTTTTTTTTTTTGGCTACGTGCGGCGATGCGTTGTAGGATAGCAAGTTACTCGTCGTGATAGAACATTTCGCAGAATTGAATGCTCGGATTCTATCTGTGAGGCGGTCCCGCGATCACCGGACAAACCGGAGGCATCAATCTGATCACACTGGCGGGTGTTCTCCCGTTTCTATCGATCGTGGTCGTGAACCTTGGGGGGTTATTGCAGTGCTGGGCGGGTTTCAAGCGACACGCCGATCTTTTCTTGGTCAGGTCGTACTTGCAGTACTGCATTTGCCTTGAAATACTTTTTTTCACCCAGAGTTAGAATCTCTATTACCATCATACACCGGTTCTTGGCGCGCGGCCGACTCCCAGCCGTGTCTGATATCATATATGCTTGATTGCTGCGGTCCGATCAGAGCGCTGCGATATGACCATGTATATTGTTTTTTTTTTTTTTTTTTAATCCTCTTTCTTCCAGACTCTTACTGTAGTGATGCGAAGCGCACGCAAAGGCATATTTGGAGTCGGATCGCCTTGATCAAAAGGCACAAACGCCGCTCCTGGTCGTGTCCCAACGAGAGCCAGGATTCTGGTAAACTCACACATGCGTATGTTCCCGACGTTACCGCACATCGTTGCAATCGACCCATCAGCAAGTTGCAAATTGATTCATCGGCACTGATGGATTATTCGGCGGACTGCACTTCCTCGAATAGTGCGAATGTACAAAACGCCGAGATGCTCAAAAAGCGTATTTGCCACCTTTTTTTTTTTTTTTTCTTTGCTCACTAACGTCGGTCGTCGCGGGAGATTACACAGACTTTAAACCAGGTGAACTGCTGTTTTGGCGTGACGTATGATTTTCCGTGGCCTCCAAAGAAGGTGCTCGAAACGGGTCAGCACGGCGCGCGTCAGCCGTTTGGATCGTACCATATCTAAAGAATAGCCTGACATTCTGTTGGCCGACCGCCTTTATCCTCGTCCATAGCAACGTCCCCGATAAAACACGTCCGCCCGATCTATCGCCCGTCGACTGTTGACGAAGAGCGTGAACAGGCCGTTAGATCGCCCTGGTGTGTTGAGCACGACGTCTTGGCGAAGGAGTGTCCAATCGCCAGCGATAAAGTTGAAGGCGCCACGGCTGATGGAAAAGCCGTAGGCCAAGTCACGCACGGGACCAGTCCGCGCGTCAGTTTGTTTGTTCTTGGGGCGGTAAAAACCTGGCACAGGAAAGAAAAGGGAGAGCAAGGTTCGGGGGTACATACCGGATAGAGCTCCTTAACGCCATTTAAACGCCACATCAGACATGTGCTGAAGTACGGGATGCTCGGGCGGTTTCTCGCCCGGCGACTATGTCTCCCAAAGAGCCCAGGCAATTTCCATCCCTTGATCCAATCGAAATTGACGGGAAAAAAGACGCCGTACTACATTGCATGCGTTCTCTCTCCCTGATCTTCTCCACCTGGGTGGATAGAAGAGTTGCAGGATCGTCGATGCGGTGGTGACCTTGAGGGGGCTCTCGAGGAGTTTGGGAAGATCGACAAAGGCTCCGGGAGGGATCCGCGCGATGTGGGGATTTCGTTGGACGCTGGGAAAGTATGTGATGTTAAGTGCACAGAGGTCGGTCATTTGAGGTGGTGCGGTCTATGCGGTCCCAGGAGGAGATCGTAGAAGCTGTCGCAGTTGCAGTCGCAGTCGTAACCATGGTGTTGGCAGTGGCTATTCGAACCGAGGTAACAGATGCAATGGAAGCGGATGGCACCGTGGAATAGGTTGAGGACAACTGAAGGAGCGAGGAAAAAGGAAGAAAGTTAGTGTTCGATGGGTAGCTCGATTGAATATATGTGTCAGTGGAATTGGCTGAAGCGTTATATGGAGAAAGCACGAATGACGTGCTCAAGGGATCGCGATATCGGGTGAAGTTTAAGTAGAAACTCCCTGTCGTCGAGTTCTGGGGTTCACACGGGGCTGCCAACGCCGTACAGGCGACCAGGGCCAATAAAAAAAAGGAAGCATTCTGTTCGATACTAGTGGCAAAAGACAACTGTGAAAATACGTCACCTGGGCTTGGAGCAATCGTAGTTCAGACCAACTACTGCAACTTGCACTGAAACCATTGTTGCAGACTGGCCCGTCGAAACAGGGAATAAATTGTTGGAAAAAGACAAATTTACCTCTCTCTAACTTGACCTTCGAGTGACCTTACCGCTAGTGTGCGTGATAGAATATGTTCAAGTGCTTACATCGCCGACAAGGCTTAGTATGGTACTCTGCCAGTTCGTGCTGATTCGGGAGAGAAGATTATGTAAGCGACACCCCCATTCCTCGCGGAATCCATCAACATAGTCTCTCCCGCATGACATACCCAGGGCCATGATCTTAGATTTGTTTCCAGTCACTCTTCGTCTTTTGCTCACCTCGTTTCTCTGGAAAGAGGACCTGCAAGCCACACCTCGACTCTCGTTTCGCCTCCGACATCAACACGCAGTCACGAACTCATCGCGCGTAATCTTCTCCGACGTCGGTCCATCTCAGCTCTTATCTCACTCGCTGAGCTCGCCTGCAGACCCGTACTCCTATGACGTAGATACTTCTCGCATGCTCACACATCGACCTTCCTCGTATGCCGCCTTTCATGATGCTCGCCTTCGCTCGATGCTTCATGGTCAGAGCGATGGCACTCTATGGAATCCCGAAGAAGTGCTTGGTCCAGACGTGACGGACCGGGAAACATTGCTCTCTCTCGCAAAGATGTCCTATAATGCTTACAGCGCAAGTCCTGACGTGGGTTGGTATGACGTCGACGGTTTCAACAAGGCATGTCGTTCCTTTTAATTTTCTACAGGCAATGTTTTTATTGTTCGTAGACAGTCCCCGTGGGATGGGAGCCTACCGACGATGGGCTTCGTGGCCACGTGTTCGTTTCGGAAGATAATTCCACGGTTGTTCTATCACTTAAGGGCACGTCCGCTGGGTGGATCACTGGTGGTGGGGGCCCAACGGTACGAAAGGACAAGCTGAACGACAACATGTTCTTTTCCTGTTGTTGCGCGCGTGTAGGTCCAACATGGAGTACAGTTTGCGGGTGTTACAAGGGGACTGGGAAGTGCAGCCAGAAATGCATAGAACACGCGCTTCAAGATGATGATTTATACTATTCAGTTGGACTGGTAAGTGAATGCTTTATCAACATGGAACGCCATCGCCAACTCTCTGTAGAATTTATATAATAAACTTACTTACATGTACCCGAAGTCTCACATTTGGATAATTGGTCCGTTCTTTTTTTCTTCTTCCTATTCGGACGTGTCGGATGCTCATGTAAACCGTAGGTCATTCACTGGGTGGTTCCGTATCCTCCCTCATAGGAGTTACCTTTGGCGCACCCGTTGTGGCGTTTGAAGCCCCCGCTGAGAAGCTCGCATCCACTCGATTGCATCTCCCTTCCCCCGTGTGTTTACATTTGCCCCCTCATGACCGATACAATACTAAAGTCATTTCAAGCCATCGACCCAGCACATTACTCACGTTATACATACAGCAGACCCCATACCCATGGGCGTGTGCAACGGCGTTACGTCCTCGTGTGCAATTGCTGGCTATGCAATGGAGACGAGGCATGTGGCCGAAGCCAGATTTTGAGACATGGCTAACAATGGTTTGATAGGTGTCATCTTGGCAAGGTCGTGCTTTATGATACGGTCACCAAGCTCAAGTGGTCGGTAGACGTCCGAACGCACTCGATACGCGAGGTCGTCGAACGCGTTCTCTCTCAAGATCTCGACTGGGCAGACGAACCTCCACCGGAGGACGAGAAGAGCTACTCGCTGATGAGCTGGCCTTGGTGGGGTGGCGGCGACAATGACAAGGACAAGGATAAGGATAAGAAAAAGGTGAGGCTGCCAGTTCCCATAGCGAAGGAAGAGGTCGATTGTGTAGTATGTTTTTGCTTCTCCCGTGCTCCTATTGTAGTTCTCACGACCATGTAGGATTGCTTCAATTGGGAATACGGTGAATGGGAAGGCTAAGTAGATTACTTCTAATCCGTGGTGGGCTGATTATAATGATACTTAATGCACTTGACTGGGTGGTGTCAGTGTCCAACCATGGTTCCAGACTTGCCGATCTAGTCGTCGTCGGACCACTTGGTATCCGCCATGTAAGTATACAGCCTTCCATCTGGCTCGTTTTATGAGATTGCAGGATGGTCTGATTGCCGAGTCCTCTTGTATGGTTTTTTCAACTTCTTATCACCATTGACACGGCTCCCGAAACAGACGTCTTGACCAAATAATAACTTGATCTTCATTCGACCCAAAATACAAAAACGATGCTAACAGAGCAAAAATATTTTAAGTGCTGTGACAAAGTCGACCAAAGCACATCCTCTAAAATTTATGCGTTGAGGTTGATGGGGGAGCAGCCGACATTGATCAAACCGTTCTGGTGTCAGAGAAGAAGCGATCAGCGATACTTGCTTGCGCTAGGCGCGCACTTTGCGAGAGTGGCTTACAAAGGTATTGCCAGTGCAGCAGACGGGCTGCTGGGAGCAGTCGGCACCACTTCCCGTACCAACGACGGTGATTGGCGTGCACCCTAGTCCGACGAGACCCTCGACATCAGGCAGGACTGCCCCGAGTAGACCGAGGATCTCGGTGAGGGCGCTGCTGCTCGTCTACATTGTCCGCCCATCGTCAGCGTCGACGACAAGCGCAGGGATGAAATCTTACAGAGTAAGTGTTGGTGCAGCACTGAGTCGAGCCGGTGTTACACTGAGAGGTTCCACCGTTGGGGGCGGCGACGACGACTGCAGCGAGGGCAGCGACGGGGACGAGAGTGGAGAAGCGCATCTTTGTGGTTAGTGGAGTAAGTGGTTTGGAGTGTTCGAGAGGTAGTTCGGATGTTGATGGGGAGTTGTTCTGTAGCTGACCTTTTTATACGAGAGGAAAGCCTCTCCCTGATTCATGCCACCCTTTTGCATACAGCCCGTCCGGTCAGTACGCACGCCCGCGAAGGAGTCGCATACGTATCCACCCGCCATTCCGTCACATGAGAAGGTGGAGGAGAAACAGGAGTCGAATGTTTCGTCAAGTGTGGAGGCTTACGACCATTGTTGTCAGTCAAGTGTATCATACGACCGCCCCTGATTGGTTCTCGGCCTCAGGAAAACGCACCCAACCCACATTTCTTTCCTGCAGGGACTTATGGGGGAGAGAAGGAACGACGTGTTTGGACATAGTGATGTCCTACATGCAAACGCATCAGTTCCTGAGTGAAACAAGGATCGAAAAAATGAGTGCAACGTACGTGAATAACATCGCTCGAAGGTTGGATTGTTTATGCGCGCGGCTGATCTAGAGTCAGCATCACGGAACGTAAACTCGGCCTCGGATCACTGATCACGCGCCGTTTGATCGGTCCACAACTGCGCAGAATGACGTGAAAAGGTTCTGTATCGAAGACCTGGTCCCTTCATTTGGATCGAAATGTGATCGGGGTTCAGCCGTATGGAGTCGCCCATTTTCTAGCAAGTACTGAGCCTGGCAACCGATGACAACCCATGGCCGTCCTATGAGTCGAATTTGGTGTCGTGAGTGTTGGGCGACCAGACACACTAACAAAAAAGTACATTACCAGTTCGAGTCGAACACGAGTACTTCACACTCTCGATCCCGCTCCGCCTCTCAAAAGAAATGACAGCAACTTACTGAATAGCTGGTACTCCGTGAAATGGTTGATCATCGTCGCATATTCCAGCACACTGCACGGTATATAGGAATAGATCCAAATCCACATGAAGCACGTTGCTAGCGGGCACATTACTTCAACTCCCCTCATGAAACTGATTGACAAAGTAATATTTACCCGCGATTATCACCGTTTGATGACATCATTTGAAAATTTTCTTCGTGGATAGAGCAGTGCCACGCTCGATCTCCATCTTCTTGACAAGTGTTACGAAATGGTCTTTTTAGATACCGAAAGATAATTCATATAGTCGAGCATATTTTTTGCATACAAAACACCATAATGCATATTTACACAAAAGCATCAATTGGAAAAATCACATTTCGAGTTCCACCATGACAATGATTACTTGGACGGCACATCGTCCTTAGAGGATCACAAGTTGAGGTTGATGGGAGAGCAGCCGACGTTGATCAATCCATTCTATTTATGTGAGACAATGATCAATGTCTCTCGCTCATACTCTCAAACAAAGAGGGAGGTCGACGTACGTAGGTATTACCAGTGCAGCAGACGGGTTGCTGGGAACATTCGGCACTACTTCCCGTACCGACAACGGTGATTGGCGTGCAGCCTAATCCGACAAGACCCCCGACGTCGGGAAGTGCGATCCCGAGTGTACTGAGGAGACTGGTAATGACTGAGCTGCTCGCCTATAACGCCCGGTCGGCCCATCATCAGCGTCGACAACAACAAGCAAAAGGAAGGAGATCTTACGGAATAAGTGCTAGTGCAGCACTGAGTCGAGCCGGTATTACATTGGGAAGATCCGCCGCCGGGGGCGGCAGCGGCAACTGCAGCGAGGACAGTGATGGGGACAAGAGTGGAGAAGCGCATCCTTTTGGCTGGTGGAGTGGATGATTTGGAGAGTTCGGGTGGTTTGGACGATGACGATGAGCCGTTCTGCTGCTCACCTTTTATACAGCGAGATTAAAGACCCATTCCCCCTCCGTGCCACCCTGCCAGTGCGAACGGTTCGCACGAACCTACCAGGTGGAAACAGGGGTCGGGTGATTCTAAAAGTGTTGAGGCTTACGGAAATAAGTGACGGGCCGGAAATACCATAGCCCGAGGAACTCGTCATGAGTTATCGTCAGCAAGTGCGCTAGTGGTGCAGTAATCGACTGGACATATACTGCATTCCGAGGAGATGGAAGTTTGCTAGTTGTGGCGGCGACTGCAGTCTTTACTAGATGATGTTAATTTGTTAATGCCAGTTCTGGCACTGAGATGCAGGAAACAACGTTCGTCTAGCAAGCATATCAGCGACGAGATCGGACGAATGCTGTACCTATCTGTCATTCCGTCACCGGATGTAGCAAGAAGAATAAGATGTCGAGCGTGTCGTAAAACGTTGAAGGAAATGTATCAAATGTCATCCGAGGATGGGATTTATTTAAAGGGGACATCATGATGATCGCAAACTCACATAAGGCGAGGGAAACGAAATATCATTGGCGCGCCGGTCTCGGAGTAGGGACGAGAATGAATGAAACGTACAAATTGAAAGCCACAGCTCGTGGTCCGACTCCGTCAGAGATGGTGTTGAAAACGCACGAAAACGTTTTCCCTCGAAACCAACAGAGAACAAACACGGGTTAGTCCATTGCTCGGCCGGATTGCCGATTGCCGCGAAGGTTGATACAATTAACTGGATGTTCAAACCTTTGACTCTTGAATCTATGATCAGAGTCTCTGCTGAGCAATCAAGTTCTAAGTTCCTCGCTGACTTGGCCATCGAGATAGGTGTGCCAACATTCCTAGTACGCCACCACACTATGTCAGGTTACGACGGGCTCCGAGGAGGGTCTTTCCGATGAGGCGATTCATTCATGCTGAAGTTCGCGAGTGTGAAGGTATCGTAAGCGCAATGTGCCAGTGGTCTAGTCCATCAGCAATACATTTGCGCCGGTAGTAAGGGACGTGTACGAACTACCTTTTTAGACCGGATAGAGGGCAGATTATGGGGGGCTACGCGGCCGCCGCGTGGTGCGTCGTTCGTCCGGTGGTTTGCATAATCCATTCGCATCGGACTCCGATCGTTTGGATCATAGCAACCACTATGAGCGCTGCGCGTTATCGACAGTAAGTAGCCAGACAACTGTGCAAAAACATTCATTGTCTCTAGATTTTCGTCCGTGTTCTGCCAACGGGCGCTTCTTCTCGGAAAAAAATTTCTGGACTACTGGCAAAACGTCGAGTTAGGCCGATTAACGTGGATTCTGACTCCAAAGGTATGCAACTAACTCTGGAAAACGTGGACTCTGCGCCTACCAGTTGAACAACTGCACTCACAGGCGAAATCCCTCATCACTATGTTTAAAGAAGGAAGCAAGGCAAATTACATCGGCGAGGCACTATGCTAGCAAGTCATCCCGATGATCGGTACAAGCAATGCGAATTGATGATGGACCCCGAGGAGACTATTGCCCTTAACATGGAGGCATTGGCACTTCGCTCTGCCGAGCATTGTGATCGTTCGGATTCTCTTTATCTCCTGGAGGGTGTCCTGTTCCTCCGCTACGAGAGGTCTTGAGGACGCTATTCTCCCAGACTGGAAATCACTAGCACTCCGCTAACAAGGTCATTTTGATCGACCAAAGAGTCTGAGACACCTGGCAATGTGTCTCTCCATTCGAGGCATGCAGCTAGGAGCGACTCGGGATCTTGAAGAAGCCATCATCCTTGGACGAGAGGTACTGGCGCTCGTCAAACAAGGAGATATACAGAATATACAAGATTCTCTTATCCTACACGAAGATGCGCTACCTATCAATCACCAGGTCATTCCGATTGGCTGTCCTCTCTGAGCAGTCTTGCACTTCATCTCAACACTCGGTACAGGTAACCTGGATCAATGGAGCATCTTAACGAGGCAGTGAGTGAGGCAATTACGGCCCGAGCACAATTTACTATCATCATTCTCAGCAGATGAAAGGCGTTACATATATATGAAACAGAGGATTCCTCAGTCTATTTTTACTCGGAACCTTTGCTCGTTGATCCTCTCCCGCAGCAAGAAAATACCAAGAATGGCAGCGGCAGGGCCAAGCACAATGGTCGCAATGCCGTGCCAAACGAGGATGCAAAGGAGAGTGGACAAACTGTCTGCCATCCAGAGTGTCACAAGCATGAGCGCACCAACGCCAAAGATCATATCCCACTTGAAGAAATCCAGCACGTTGTCTGTCAAGACTGGGTCCAGCGCGTCCATTATCGGCATAAATGTGGATCGCAGTGCGACAGTGTCTGTGAGAATTGGCCAGACGTAAATTGCATGCAGCAGTGCGGAGGCGACGAACGAAGAAGTAAGAGTGACCATGACGGTTGCGTGACCCGATTGGGCGAGGCGGGAGGGAGGACGAATAAGCCTATGTGCAAATGCAGCCAAGGCAATGAAGATGGGAAATATTTGCCAAATGGCGGTTACGGCGGGGAGTCTGAAATAGAGCATGATGCCGGTGGGGAGTACGTAGCCGAGGAGGAAGCCAAAGAGGAGGGCTTCGGCGTTTCCTTGGCTGATCCTTGAAGATGGGCTCCGAGGGAAAGATAGCTCGGAATGGATGGAAAGTTGACGCAGTTCGTAAGTGAAGGCGAGGCCAAATAAAGGGATGACAACGCCCATGGTGGCGAGTTGAAAGAGGATGCCGACCAGCGCGGGCTTAAGCAGAGTGCGGCCACGTGCGGCCTCGAGGAAGGGGATCAGCGCAACGGCGCCGAGAACGGAGAAGAATACGACGAGGAAGGGAAGGTGTCCGGTGCCATCCATGAGGGCGTGAAAGAATACGACCATCCCGCAGACGAGTTGATCAACCAGCGGGAAATTTGTGTATGTGAGGCGACACAGATGCGGGGTGAAGGTCGCGGGGTTGCATATAACAATTATTTTGAAAGCGAGGCCAGATTGATTCAGAGAACATTGCAGTATCAGAACGACAGCACCGAGAGAAGAGAACAAGAGGAAGCAGGGTATGAATAAATCTACCAGCGATCAGCCGAGCCATGTAAGAGAAAAAGAGAGAGAGACCATACCAAGCAAGCACCTGGTCCGAACGCCCATGTCGACCTTTGTAACTTTAAGGACCAAACATCTAACAAGCACGAAGTTCGCTTCGCACATTCAATCGACAACGGCATATTTCCAGCACACGCTATTCAGTAACCCCTCGTTTCCGTTCAGAGCTCGCACAAAGATCCATTCATGTATACAGATCACGGATACAATCGAGTTGAGCTCCGTGAGCTCAACTCTCCGGTAACTAGAGTGTGGTAGGAAAAGCACGGAATGTGTTCTCAGATTTCGCCCTGATCAATAGTTTCAGCTGGTTTTATGACTTCAGCTATCAGGTCTCTGAGAACTTGGGCATCCTCCTCATACTCGTCAGAAGATTTACCACGATGCTCCCTCACCCTCAACAGGTGTACATCCGTCACGTTGGATCCGTCTTCCAAATTCAGCTGTTTGAGCTGATCCCTGCACGTGGATTCCCATCCAGTTGCATTTGGAGCCAACCGAGTGATGACTATCACTGGTATAGCCCTTCTGCTGCAATATTCGACGTACACCTTTCGGAATTGGTGCCAGTGCACATCTACGCCAATCTTGGTAGCAGGAATACACCATACCAGGATAGGCACGGCTGTCCTGGTCCGATTGCGGATGGTCTCTTTCAGCTCGCGCGCTTGCATGGACGCAAGTTTGCGAATCCGATCCTTAAGTTTAGCCATAAGCCCTTTGTCATGGTTCTCCACTGCCTCATCGATGCCTCGGGTATCCCAGAGCTGGCAATTCAGTCCGGATCTCAGTTGCACTGGGTAGGAAACGGTCTGTAAGGTGCAGGGGCGGGCGTCATTGGACACTCTTGCAGCGTCAGGTGCGTCGTCCTCGATGCCTCTGATCATGTTTATGACAGAGCTTTTGCCAACGCCAGTTTGGCCAGCGAAAAGGACGTCGATACTTATTTGACTTGAAGTCTGTCAGTGGGTAAGAGGAGACGGTAAGATCACGATCATTCGACGAGAGCGCTCACTCACCTCAGCCATCTAGACTCCTATCAACGATAACCTCCAGATAGCGTGTGGAAATGGATATAGGCGCGCTCGAGGAGGTAATGTTCAAGCCTGCCTGCGAGGCTTTTAACCATCGCAGACAGTCCTACTGACCAGAATCGGAGACTGAAAGGTGGCCGCAAGGACACTGCTTGCGCGTTCTCCTGGAAAAGTCCATGCGCCACGACACAGACCAAATAGGTCCGATATACCCGATATAAGGTATCCTTCTTCGGTCCGACACTCATTTCAGGCACCGAAACCCTGACGCTTGAGAGAAACAAACACAGGCGCCATCGCGTTGACGCTCAAGAATAGGGGCTCGACCAGGAGGCACAGAATAAATAACACTGGCCTGAGCGGATTACTGTGGAAACTTGCGAGTCGGACCCGACCACACTGCACACGACTCTGATTTGTGTCCGCAGAAGATACCGCACTGTCCCGTTGGGGCCCGACACCTTATCGTCAGTATAACGCACCTCGCGTTGACGTGGACCGCTGCCTCACCATTACTACGCATACCAAATTCCTCCTATTGGCGAAACGGATACATGACGCCAGATCATGACATTTGTGCTCGTCGTACCACGCTCTGGGATCCCCCCCACTTCTTTCTCTATTCATGTACCACGTTCTCCTTCAGCTGATTGCTGGAGTAGATCAACGAGTACACAGATCTTTTATCGACGATCGTCGCTGATGCATTTTGTGCGGTTCATCTCGAATTGGCACTGCAGACCACGTGAAGAGAACTCGCTATGCAGGTGGGCCGGTCAGGCGCTGTGCTGACGAGAAAACTAGCCTAGGGCCTTCACACGAGGAAGGCGATGCCGAGGACGAGCAGGGCAATTCTCGAACGCTCGCGCACATCACCCCTTGTCGCAAGCTTTATTTCCAGCATGACGGGTAGGAACCAGTCTGGAATGCACGTACGCCAGTGAGGATCATTGTATAGTCGTGAAAAATTAAACG
Organism: Solioccasus polychromus; assembly: GCA_038090335.1. Taxonomy (NCBI): domain Eukaryota; kingdom Fungi; phylum Basidiomycota; class Agaricomycetes; order Boletales; family Boletaceae; genus Solioccasus; species Solioccasus polychromus. Next base: position 9,161 of record JBBPMM010000083.1, on the reverse strand, counting down.
GCAAATGTTGATGGTGCTGTAAACATTGTCAACTGAGACGACCATAACTGTGGCACAAAGACGTACGGCAATGAGCATTTTCAGAGGGATCGAAATTCTGATCCGGCTGGCAAAGAATGTGACAAGAGAATCGGCGACCTAGTAGACCAATCAATTCATTATCGAAGTTCGTTGACCGCCCGCCAACGAACGTTTATACGTTCTTGAATTGCACTGGGCCGAATGCCATATTAATGATGATGGTATCTGCGGATCTCTGCGGAGATCCGCATAAAACCATAATCACGGGATACCATTACATGCATCAAAGGAACAACTTGAACTCACAGAGTCGCCAGATGTGCAGCTGGTTGACCGAAAGTACGCCTACGACTCAAGATCGATGCCCTCACTTCATATAGCGAGATAATTGGAGGGATATCAAAATGAGGGACGCGCCTCGAACCAGGTTTCTGGCCAATAAAGTCAAATAAAGCTTAGGGCGCACTCGATGGCAATATGAAGACATGGATGGCCCTGATGATGAAAACAACGTAGACGTCGCTCAGGGAATCACCCAAGATATGCAGTGCCACATAATCGTGCATGTTCATTGAACTATAAATGTAACCTTGCGCATGCGGGTAGCCAATGCGTTCTGCGGACCTCTGGAATGGAGAAGCGATATAGGGAAGTTTGCCTACCTTTTTTTGGCTATGGTTGTATGTAGCTTCATGTGCACCTCTACGGATCCAGCGCATGGAAACGATACTCGACTCCTGCCAATAGCCTTACAGTTAGCTTAATCTTATGTAAGTCGCGCTAGACTCCGCCCTACCATCCTTTAGATCTAGGCCGCCTGCGCTTAGTACAAACGTGGTTCGTAGCTCGCTGGTCTGTGAGAATTCGAGTTTTGAAATAGTTTTATGACGACTACCGCTCTGTGGTGTCACTGAAAGGAAGATGCCGACCGGAGTTGCGACGACCATGCAAGTAGAATACCCGACGATATTCGACCCGCACACATGCACCCGCCGTGGCTTGTGTCCGGTCACTCAGATCCGCCACCAGCGTGAACCTCTCGAAAGTCATTCCCTCTACTTTGAAGTACATGGCAACGGTCCGCAAAAGATCATCTTCATCATGGGGTGATCGTCCCGGTTCCTCGAAATGCGCGTTCGAAACTTATATCATCCTCAGTCTGAACAGTAGTTCCTTCGCTTGGCTCCCCCAAGTGGATCATTTTGGAAAGCTAGAGCAATACTCTACGCTCGTCTTTGACAATCGTGGCGTTGGCAGGAGCGGGTCTCCTTGGGGTCCTTATTCGTGCGTACATGCTGTCACGTCGGTACAGTGTACATACTAACTCGCTCATAGGACTAGCGGAATGGCCGAAGATATCCTCTGCCTCCTTGATTACTTGCAGTGGACGGATAACCGAAGTTTGCATGTCGTAGGCATGTCTTTGGGGGGAATGATTGCCCAAGGTATGTATTTCTTATTCGTTCCCTGACGTTCAAATCTCTCATACTGCCTCTAGAACTAGCATACCGTATCCCTGCTCGAATTCTGTCGCTCAGCCTTGTCGTGACGCGTGCTGGCGGATCTTGGTCCAATATCCCCTCAGTATGTGTGCGTATTCGCAGAAACCATTGACTGACGCCTTCCAGCCAGATGGAGTTTTGCGTTTTGCGAGGTCGCGCCTCTCGTTTGGTTTATCATGTGCCTGTCTGATTTTCTACTAACCACAGACTGCTTACCACTTCTGACCCCGAGCAGAAACTTCCAATTGTCGAGAAAATGCTTTTTCCCAGCGAATGGTTGAACTCGGTGGCGGAAAGTGATACGCAGGGACGAACCAATAGTGATGTTCAACGGGAGGTACTTGCGCAAATTTCAGCAGGATCATCACATTAGCTCAATATCTTGTAGATTCTCCGTCGTAGGATGGAAATCACCCCACCACAAACACTCATTGGCGCACTCGGGCAAATGGCAGCAGGACTAACTCATCGCATGAGTCCGAATCGACTTGCCAAAGTCTCTGCATCCATACCTAAAGTGCTGATTCTCAGCGCTACCGATGATGTACTCATCCCTTACACGGAAGGCGAGAACCTGAAGCGTCATATGCCTGAAGCAGAGTACCAGTGCTGGGAGAAGACGGGACATGGTGTTCCCGGGCAGCACAAGAAGCGGTTTAATCAATTGTTGGAAAAGGTATTTGAGCAGGGCGTCGAGGCAGCCGAGGAACGGGAACGTGCCAACTCTAATTAATTTCGAGGAATGGTGTATAGGACAGTGGGCTTTCAGTAACTGTAGGCAAGCTCCCATGATTACCCCATTACTGGCGCGTGTACGTAGTGTACAAGTGCAATTCTGATGATCCGTCAGTCGGTCAATCCTAACGAGAATGACACGACATCCGACCTGGTGGATCCCACAAGCTAACAGCCTCACCGCTCCGTCAGCATTTTTTTGAACGTCGACCTGAGCGATTTGGGTGCATTCCCGATCCTTCTCTTTGAAATAACGGGCTCAATGCGTAGATTTTGGGGCCAGGATGCGCCCGCCTCTTCTTGCCGCTTCTGCATGAGCTTGATAAGCGGTTCTTTGAATGCCTTTTCTTGTTTTTTGGTGAGGGGGGGCGGGCGGACCCGGTTAATATTTAAAGACGACTTGGGAACGACGCGGGCAAGGAGAGGACCCATCGCGGCTGAAAGTGAAGAGAAGTGTGACGCTTTGTCACGTCACCTATCGCGTCGCGTCTCGCTCATAAACCCATGAAGCGCAAAAACGCTAGCACGGGCCAGCCGTCCAAAAGGCCGAAAACCTCCGGGGGAAAGCGGGGGAAAGACCAAGAATCCGTTCCTTGGCCCGAGTATTTCCAGGACGTGAGTGTATCTCCCCAGCGCTGCATTTTGCTGACCTTGGGGCATGTCGAAGCTTGGCAAGGTACGCACGATTCCTGGACACGAGATGTTTCCTTGAATTTTGATATCTTCTAGGTTTTCAAGGCGAGTTTTTGTACGTTTTGAGCACCGCACTCTTTGACCTTGTCGACGACTCAGGCTCTCAACACCGTCCTTGCATTTGTGTCCTCGCGAAAGCACTTGGCAACTACATTTCCAGTGATACGGTCCTCTGTGGAAGGCTTGCTGAAAAGGTTGAATGTATATCCGCCTACGTATTAATGGTTGGCTAACGTTCTCGACGAAACAGACCCCTCGATCTCGCCAAAGTCGCCGAGCTCAAGTACGTGATGTCATTAACCACGTCCGTGTTTACTAACAGGTGCTTCAGAGCGCTCCTTCCCGACCTCGTCAAGTTTGCCTATATTGCCCCCAATGAGCTACGCATACACGCCGAAACGCTCTCTCAACTGCAAGACGGCAGACGTCGGAGCCCTGATTTTTCGATACCGTCTCAGCTTCCTGGAATGGAAGAAGAGGAACACGTATTGGTGCTCGAGTTTGCGGACAATTCAAAAGGGAAGAAGGAGCCGTCCGGGTGAGTCAGAGTGATAGACATGGAGTGTTTTATCGTGACGGCAATGCTCTTTAGCACAGGACTGTCGCTTCCGCCTGCAATGACACCCGTTCAGACGAAGAGGCTGATCGAACACCGGGAGCAGAGGTTCATGAGCGCTGTCAACGAGTAATTTGTTCGCTAACATTCCTGCGCGTTTTTCATTACGTTTCTAGACTCATTGCCGCGACGCCGGTGGGCGAAGATCCGATCAACCTTCTTCAAGCAGCCGCTAGGGACCACATTCCCGTGAACCCCAAGTCGAGAGAGCTCAATAAGCCCGCGCCCTCGGATGGCAAGCTAACGATCCCTGATGCAAAAGAGCGACCTTCTATCGATGAGGTCATTCGAGAACTTCAAACTCAGGATTGGTACAAGGGCCAAATCGTCGACCGGCGTACTTTTGATGCGAAAGAAGCTAAAGAAGGTACGTCGCACGTTGCGTTTTTGACCTCTCTTACGGGGGTTTGTTTACAGGAACTCTGGATAACCCCCTCTCTGAGACGATCGAACAAGCACTACGTGATGCGAGAAAGATCAATTCGTTGTATTTGCATCAGGGGGCTGCTATCAATGCAATCGCGAAAAAGCGCCATGTGATCGTCTCGACCAGTACTGCCTCTGGAAAGAGTGTTATATACCAGGTGATCGATACAGTCAATTCGAAAACGTTCTGGAATTCGATGATAGGCCGCAGGTCCCGCTAATGAGACTGCTAGAAGAGGATTCCAGCACGACTGCCATCTTTGTATATCCAACAAAGGTGAATTTGAAAAGGAAACCGTGTGTTTTCTTTACCTATTTTTCGTGCATTAGGCTTTGGCACAAGACCAAAGAGCAGCGTTGGAGCAGTTGCTGGTGTCTAATCCTGGACTTCGACACATCAAAGTTGCGACCTATGACGGCGACACGCCGCAAGATCTCAGACTCGGTTCGTTCGCTTCTGTTCTCTTTCTTGGTACAGGGAGATGATGACGTGGTTTGCAGAGATCCGGGAGAACGCGTCTGTTATATTCACTAATTTTGTATGTAACATGCAGATCTGAGCGATATCAAAACTCAATTGCACTTAGGACACGATACACGCGTCGATATTACCTCACGAAGAACTCTGGAGATCGTCCGTGGTCTTGTCACCATACCTGTGGTCCTCATCATTGACGGTGAATATTTTCAGATTCCTGGGGAACCTCAAGCTCATGGCGGTCGATGAGCTGCATTATTATTCCGACCTACTTGGGAGGCAACTTATTTCTATACCAATAGTGAATTCTGGCGCTGATGTTTTTTTAGTCACGTTGCCCAAGTCATTCGGCGATTCCGGAGGGTATGTGCAGCGATTGGCAGTAAGTACCTCCCAGTCGAGAATTGGTTTTCAGCAGGAACTCATCGGGCCAAGATCGGGACATTATATTCGTATCTTGTAGCGCAACGATTGCAAAACCAGCACAGCACATGAAACGTCTTTTTGGAATCGGGGTACGTCCCGTGTTTTGATACGTGCCTCGTGTTTAAACCCCTCCAGGACGTGGAAGAAGTTACGGAAGATGGCGCCCCGTCTGGAATCAAGGACTATGTCGTATGGGATCCCCCCTTTGTGGACGAGCAAGCGCAAAAGCTGGGACGAAACAGCTCGATATCGGAAGCGACGGGGTTGATGCGGTTCCTGATGAAGCGAGGCATCCGAGTGATTCTCTTTTGCAAGGTAGGATAGTTGAAGATTGATTGAATAACGGGTGCTGACACTTGAGCATGTAGATTCGCAAGGTGTGCGAGTTGGTGGGATGCGTCTGTGTTTTATGCTGTCGATTGCTGACGATGTGAGTAGGCAATGAAGACGCTTCGCGCGGACCTTAGTGCGGAGGGTCGATTGGACGTTCTCGCCAAACTTATGCCATACCGTGGGGGTGCGTAGCAAGTCATCATTTTCTGTATGAATATTTATGTTCATCAGGATACTCTCGAGAGGTTATCATCTTCCACGACCTTCTCGTCCTCGGCTGACGGACGATTATAGGACCGACGACGCATCGAAAATGAAGCCTTTTCGGGGAACCTTCTCGGGATCGTTGCAACTAACGCGCTTGAACTTGGTGTCGACATTGGTGTCCTAGACGCTGTCATCATGCTCGGTTTCCCTTTCAAAATAGCCAATTTCGTGCGCCATTTCCCCTGATTCGCGGGTATCTCACCCCAACATCTCATCAGCGCCAACAAGCTGGACGTGCAGGTCGCCGGACGCGCGACTCGCTCGCAGTCCTTGTCGCGGACAACATTCCCATCGATCGACATTACGTGAAGCACCCCGACGACCTGTTTGATAAGCCGATGAACGACCTCATGCTCGATCTCGAGAGCAAGGTGATTCTCGAGGCACATTTGCAGTGTGCAGCTCAGGAAATGCCATTATGTAAAGAAGACCATGTGTATTTCGGTCCGCTGCTTGGCGAGCTGTGTGATGCAAAGCTGAGCAAGGACAAGGAGGGCTGGTAAGTGATTTTTCGAGGCAAGTCTCCGACGAATCATGCGTTTGGACGCTAGGTACCATCCACATCCCAAATTTCTGCCGTACCCAACCAAGCATGTGTCTATTAGAGGTGCCGAGGACGAAAAGTACACGCTGGTGGATGTTACCAAGAACGTGTCCAAGGTATTGGAAGAGATTGAGTTTTCGAGGGCGCTGTTCGAGGTGTACGAGGGGGGCCTGGTATGGTCGTTTCGTTCCTTGCAAGGATATGCCTGTGCTGATATTCATCGCGCAGTTCATGCACCAAGGACTAACGTTTATCGTGAGTTGACGCTAGTCCGTCGCGTAAGGGCTAATTCGCGTTTTTGGTAGGTGAAAGAGGTGAGCCACGACACGAAGATGGCAAAGCTTATACGCGCAGACGTTAACTGGATCACTTCTCCGAGGTTCGTTGGTTTGTCGTCTCCCAGGATGGTTCCTAAAGCCTAGCCTTCTTCATAGGGATTTTACGTGTGCCGTTTGTTTCTGGTATGGAGATAGGCCCGCTAACCACGAGGATGTAGTGATGTGGACGCAAAACAAACCTGGCGTGTCAGGGCTATCTCGGACTCGCCTTATCACTCATATTTTGGGCGTAAGTGTATAATAACGACGTCGCCTAATTACGATCAAACTCGTCTCCAGGCGTAGACGTGGTCACGGTCGTGTATGGTGAGTTGATGACATGTGCATTTCGGGCTCGCACCAACGCTCCACCAGGCTTCTATAAAATCAGGTACAAATCATATCGCACACATACACGCACGCTCACGTTGATCCAGGAACAAGCGTATCTTGGACGTCGTCGACGTCGACACGCCTCCCTGGGAGCGCCAAGGTACCGGATTCTGGTTTGACGTACCAGCGCCGATCCTGGCCCTCATGCGATCCAAAAATATCCGACCCGCCGAAGCGATCCACTCTGCGTGCCATGCGTGGATGAACCAGTTTGCACTGGCGGCCGAGTTGAAGACCGAATGCAAGGCTGCAGAGAAGGAGTACAAGACTGGCGAGTCGATGCGGAAACGGCCTGCGAGGCTCATTTTTTATGACGCGTCGGGAAAGAGTGGTGCTTCGGCCCAAGGTTTTGATCATGGTAGGTCCGCCCGCCAAGCCGTGTGGTGAACTTGACGCGGGACACAATGCAGCTTCTGAAACTCTACGTAAATCGCACGATGTGGTCGAGAGTTGTCCATGCGCGGAAGGGTGCCCAGATTGTACGTCTCTGAGGCATCTTTGCACGTCGATCTCTCATGCCACGTCGACTCGCAGGCGTCCACAGTGCGGCATGCAGAGAGGAGAACAAGGTGTCATCCAAGATCGGAGCGCTGCTCGTCTTGCGAGGGTTGTTGAATCTGCACATCAATCCAGAGAGTATTCCGGAGCAAGTCGACGATGAGCCGGGGTTCGATACGATCGTAGAGGCTGGGTATGTGAGACCTGTGGATGGGGCCGAGATCGAACGTTGAATGGTCAGATGTGTCTGTCACTTTAATCGCGGGGAATTTGACCGTCGATCGTCGATCACCTTGGTGTATACAAGGTGATGGTACTTCAGGAATGTCAATAATCGATTTGTTTGTGTTTATCGATCAAGCTGTAGGATGGCCGAGTTGTTCAAGTAGATGGACTGCCCTCGAAGCGGAATACTTCCTCCAGATCCTGACAGCCGATGCCACTCAGTAAGCAGCCCAACCTCATCCAGCACACTTACTGTCCACCAGGGCACATCCCCCCCGCTCCCCGTTGCATCCTTGTTAAAACTCTCCTGCATCGGATCTGTTAGTTTCCACCACCGCTGTGTATCCTTGTCCGCTGCGATCGCTGCCATATCTGCCTCGTAGTCGTCGCCGGTGTACTTGAACGTGGCGACGAGGAGCTGAAGCGGGGGGTAGTAATGAATGGAGTAGTCGGTGATGTGGTGGCGGGCGAGGGTGGCGAGGACGGTGGGCCAGACGGCTGCGTGGAGGGTTTTGTATTCGTCTGCACGTTCAGGTTTGAGCTAAGGATGAGAGTGTTGGACAGGACGCGAAGGCGGTGGGGTGATCGCCAGACTTGCCTTGATGACTTGGCAGACACGTTTCGGTGGGATCATATCTGCCGGTGTTCGAGAACGGCCTGAGTAGTTTTGGTGATGAGCGTGGTAATTTTTCCCACAGGTCATACGTAAACCCATGGTCAATTTTTAGCTCTTTTCCATTCATCTCATTCTTCACTGATCATCAGCAAAAAATTCCAAACCATGCTCAGCCTACATCAGCAATTTACCAAATCCCTAATACTGAGAGAATAGGTGCAGGAATAAGACAGTGGCTCAAAAAACTGTCCCAATGTTTGCTAGTTTTTCACTATAGCTATCAAAACACAATAATGCCTAATCCTAGTCCTATACAGTTGGTGTATGAAAGAAAGATCATACTCCTGGATACAAGATTGCTCTATGAATCAAAATGTTTGGATCAAAAGCCATTTCAAATCAGTGACTCATTGAGACAGTTTTTTGACTTCTGCTTCCTATTACATACATTAGACCCTAGCATGCTGTAATATGCTTATATATCTTATGTAAGTGCTTGGTCATGATACAATTATGTAATCAATGATGTGACAATATATATAAACCCTTTCATCATAATATTATTTCCTCATCTCCATGAAAGCCATCTTCTCTGCTTAAAGAGACAATATCATCTCTCTAGCTTCTTGTCAAGCGTCGGTCCAATGCTATTCTGCTCTTGCTCCGATGTCGGAGGGAGACGAGGTAGGCGGACTTGGGTCGGAGGTTGGTCGGACAGGCTTGGCTTCAGCTACTCAGGTGGAGAGCTGCGCCCTTATGCACTCGTGCCCTATATTTCGAAGGGATGAAGGTGGAGAGAGGTCAGACGCTTAGTCGGGAAGGAATCCGAGCTAAGACTTGAGGAGAGCAGGAGAGGATAGTGGGGAACTTAGTTGATATTCGAACTGAGGAGAAGTCCTCAGCAAACTACAGTATTTATACAGGAGGCTAAAACAGTAGTAACAAGAGTTTAGTAACTGACTCATGAAACAGGAGTAAAGTGTCAAAGTGAAACAGGAATGGAGAGTGTCAGGATTGACACAGGGACGAAGATGTCAAGATGAAACTGAGGGTAGAAGGTGTCAAGATGAA
>JBBPMM010000082.1:0-77110 GCA_038090335.1 Solioccasus polychromus | reverse complement strand
AATTTAATTTAATTTAATTTTGTTTGCCTCTTGCCACCCCTTTCGATTAAACACAGCACAGTCTCGCATTCGCCTTGCACGTTTCGTCATGACGACGGAACGTGCCCCTACACCTATGTCGACTGTCTGAGGACTCGGAAACAAGAATGCTCGTTCCGTGAGGGTGCGAACTCGACCACCACCGTCGATTGCAGGCTCTCGACGCTATTCATCATCGCCATCACCGCGTCCATGACCATCAGCGTATTCTTTTGGTCGCATGCCCGGACGAGCTGTGCGGGTGGGGAGCTACACGTCACCTGAAGCGCATATCTACACTTTCCCCAGACTTGTACGGATGTCTTCGTCGTGGGCCGGGAGTCGGAGAGCTTTACAGAAATAAAGCTCTGAATGAAATTGAACACGGATCATCCACTTTCGCCCCCCAACAAACCGCATATGCCTTTTCTTCCACTCATGAGGGTGCAGAGAAAGGATCGCGGCTGGTGTGGTGGCGACGTAATGTTCTCGCATGGGCTCTGGGTAGAAGGGCTACTCGACCACGTTCTTCCAGCTGATGCGACCCATTTTCAAACCACGCAATGATTTGAACCCCGTCGTTCATACTCTCGGTTGTGGACGCCAAGATGACACGGCTTAACAACGAGCAATCGTACATGTTTCAGCTGGGCACGGAGGAAGAGTATGAGCATTTGTTGCAGGCGCTTCGAGGCACGAGATGATCAAGTCTACGCAATTCTTCCAAGCCTCAACTGGCTAATCATATCGTCGATCCTCTCAGGGCATTGTCGTCGTCGCGGAACCCTACCGCTGGTGAGTTGCGCCCACGAGTCTCACGGGCGTGTGGAGCCAATCAATTGAACCTACTCTTTAGGGTGGAGTCGGGTTTTTAGTACGAGCTAATTGCGGCAGACATTTTCCGGGCCTCTGTAATTGAGAGCTATCTGGCCGGGAGAAGTCAAAGATTGTGGGTCAGTAGTTGTGAGTAGCATGCTCCGAAGTATAGTACACGTCCTATCTCGTTCCGGGCGAGGCAATAAACCCAGATATAACAGTCCCCATTATCCCCACGATCAGTGTCAACACAACTGACTGGACATTTCGCCCCACGGACACATGTTTCCGCGCTTTCAGCGATCACACTTGTCATTGCTCTCACAGTCGCTGTGGATATCTTTGGAATGATGCCAGTTGGTCATCATGATAGAGCAGGGTTTCAGACATTAACTTACATGACGGACATTCTTCTTGCCTCATCCGCTGGACCTGGCTAAAGTGCTATCTGGGAAACTCGGTCATAACTTTGAAGTAACGCAGGTGACGAAGGTGCCGCACCTTTGAGAGAGTCATGCTTGGGATGACGGAAGGTGTGAGGCCGGCATTGAGGACTGCCAACAGGACTGGCGCTTCGGGGAACTTACCCAGCGTCGCCGACGTATTCTGGGATGGAGTGAACGATGGATCAAGGGCAGTCCAAGTTTGTATGTAAGTTGGCGTGCAGTGGTGTTTGAACCGTGGACCGTGCAAGATGGTAGGTCGTAAGTTGGTCAATTCGGCTGGGGGTTATACTGGTACTTCAGTGCCGTACGTAGTTATGCAGTGGTCTTCGACACCTCAACGACTAGCACTTTACAGTAAATAAGTATGTTTATTCGAGAATTCCTAGAGGTGACATCATTCCACATACCAAATGGCGTTTGATTTTCCTATCTCTACCAACGTCGGAGCGGAGCGGCCCAAAGGGCCATGCCAGGCAGAGATTGAGGTTGATGTTCGAAAGGTCACATGGAGGTTGCCCAGAGCAGCGGAAGTAGGAAGCGTAATATTTGTTGGAGGGCTTGTTTTCTCGCTGACTGGTGCATTTTCAACGTTCAACCCCAAGCACTAACAACTCTTTTTGGCGCTACATTTCTAGATGTATTACATGTTACACCGTCCTTCCGCGCAAGCAGCCTCAGAGGCTTTCCAGTTAAACCCCATTTCTATATGCACCACGCGGAACAAGGTTGAAACTTTGAAGCTGGGCCGGAAATAATGAGCCATGTGACTGGTTCCTCTTCGTTGATGGGCTGGTAAATTGGTTCTTCTTTCACGTACTATCACCAAGCGCAGGACCAACCAGTCTAGTGACCAGCGAAGCGTAGAAAGACACGCAACTCGCAGAAGGCTTCGATCCAAATCCGCCACCATGTGGCTTCCCAACTGGCTACGAGTCATTTGTGTCGTCTTCCTGGTACTTGGTGTCCACGCGGCGACGCTTCAGCCCCAGATTCCATCTGTCCAATCGTTTTATTCCGGCGAACAGGGTCATGAGTTCGTCCTTGGCCCAGAAACGCAGATTTTTGTTGATGAAGCATATGCATATCATGGTGGTCTTCAGCCTCATAGCCCTACCTTGGTCGACTTCGCGAAGACTTTCCGTTCCGATTTAATAGATATAACATCATTCGTACTCCCCCAAGTCCAAGTTATGCCATCCAGCCGGATCCATACCGGCGACGGTCCAGCCATTATCCTCACGCTCAATCCCACAAGCAACCACACGCTTTACTCTGGAATCCCTACACCTGAGGCTTACGACTTTTCTATCACAAATTCGTCATTCGTCATATCTGGATCAGGGTCCATTGGCGCGTGGTGGGGAACAAGAACGTTACTGCAACAACTCGCGTTATCCGAGCAAGGAATCAATGGAACATACGTTTTCTCAGCCGGGAATGGCACCGATACTCCTGGCTGGGAGGTACGGGGATTTATGCTCGATGCTGGACGTCATTGGTTTTCGACTGAATTTCTTGGTAAGCGTCTCTCTTCTTGTGAGGTCATTTTGCTGATAGGCGGGTCAGCCGAAATCTGTACATATGCGTCCTTTTTCAAGATCAATGAATTTCACATTCATGCTTCTGACGACCTCTGGATACCTTCAATACTCTATGGTCCTGAATGGCGTTCATTGTATTCTGGATTCCGGTTCAAGCCTCCTCATGACTCGCCAATTGCTGGCCTTGTGCGGTATCGCAACGAATCATGGAGTTCTGCTCGCTTTGCTGACTTGCAGTCACATTGTGCGCAACGTGGAGTGACCATTGTACCTGAGATCGACACACCTGGTCATTCTCTTGTAATATCACAATGGCTTCCGCAGCTGATGCTAAACGGAACGCCTGACTCGCTCAACCTGAGCTATCCCGAAACGGTGCCTGCCATTCAATCCATCTGGACGCAATTTCTCCCGTGGTTCTCGTCTGTCGAGGTTTCTATCGGGGCTGACGAATACATCTCCTTTGTCAACGTGATGTCCTCTTACATTCGAGGAATCAGTGGGAAGAGCATTCGCGTTTGGGGAACATACGAGCCAAGCAACACATCTTCCATTTCGACTAACGTAACGATACAGCATTGGGACTTTCCATCAGCTTCGATTCCCCTTGATCTTCTCAACTCTGGTTATCGTGTAATCAACTCTGAACAATCCTTCCTGTATCTCGAGGGAAAGATTCCCGCGGAAGGCGGCTTTCCCCTGACACTCAACATTTCTCTCCTTTTTTCCGGTGCTGCCGGGGGCGGTGGATGGGCACCTAATATATTTACTACAAGTGATCCTAGTAATAACACCGCCTACGATAACCCAGGGCTGCGAGGTGCAATCTTTGCACTTTGGAATGACTGGGGGCCAAATGCCACAACACCCCTGGAGACGTACTACCAGCTATCACAATCGCTTGCCGTGTTCGCAGAGAAGACGTGGGCAGGATCTGAGATTCGTTCATCGGAACTTACGATGGACCAATTCAATGTCGCTTATCCCCCGCTGAATGCCCGCGCGCCGGGACAGAACCTTAACCGAATTGTGAAAGGCAAGCAGTCGGGTGACGTAGTGTTCGCGTTCGAAAGCTTGCCCTTCTTTCCGTTTCACACCGGCGTGGAATCCGTGGGCCCCCCATACACCCTCTCATTCAGTATTCGACCGTCTGCTGCCGATGTGCAGACGACAGGAAATACCACAGCTGCGGTGTTGTTCAATGGGACGGACTCGGTGCTGTATGCCTCTTCTCTCACGCTCTCTTCTAATGCAGAATACTACCCCCTCCCCCCTGTATTCCGATTGAATTCCGACGTCTGGACAAACGTGACCATTCGGGCGACCAGAGAGTGCACGTTCGCAACCGTCACTCAGGAGAGTGGCCAAACAGAGCAATACTGGTACCAGACTACTCTAAACATATGGGGCGATTATCTCACGCAGGCCAACATGTCGTTCGCGGCACCGTCCGCTACGATCGGCAGCGAGGGGTATAGAGGTGACATAGCGAATGTTGTCTTGCATATCGATTGAATATCAGAGCTTTTCCATTTGCCATTCCCATGCCTGCGTTCTATTAAGGGCAGTTGACCGTAATTCGACTGTCAAACTTCATCAGAAGGTGGAATGGCGCTCGGTTGCTTCCGGGGGCGGCTGTCGGTTCTCATATTAGCTTGGGCCGACGGTGGAGCGATTTCACTTCTTCCTCCCATGTCGATCAGATGCCACTGCATGAAATGGATAGTCCCCCGCTGCTGTCTCTGCCAAGACCAATGTATGTGAGTAATACGTACACCTACTTTCAACCTCTGTACAACTGATGGGGATGGATTCCCCTTTAGGCGTCTGCAAATATGGCTTCGCCTTGTCGCAGAAGTCGGGCGACTATGTCTACCCCGCTGGCTTCCCTGCAAGGCAACCACCGATCGTCGTTTGACACAGCAACCTAATTATAGGCCGAGTCATTGAAAGAAAAAGAACATTCTATTTGCCTGGTACAGCGTTGATAGATCGTGATGTCGACTTCAATTCAATACGCAGAACCGCACTGCCCACAAAGACTGCCCCAAAATTTTTTCAAGCTGTAGGTCTATAAGAAATCGCGTTCCTTGACGCGTTCTACCACCCTCCCCACAACATGGGCTTTCCAACCATATTTACCTTATCGAAGGTGTTAACCTTTACTTCTTCCAATAAAAAACCTGGACCACCGGCACAAAGTCCAGATCCACGAACCGCACTCCGCCACAACCATCTTCATCAAGGCTTCCGACCGCAGGGGCCATGCATCCATCGTGCTCTCGTCAGCCACCAACTACGTCACTCTCGAGGCCAGCAAGATACGACGTTCCCTTCCTGGGTAATGTTGGGAACGAACGCCTGTCCGCAGTGTCAGCAACAGCCAAAGCTTCCAGACTACCGATTTTGCTCCCGCGCCTGCGGTCTGGACGCTGCTCGGACGGCACCAGAACTTAAATTTCTCCAGCCTGACCACGAACAGTCCATTAAAAGTACGTTCGCAACTACCAGGCTATGCACTAGGAATTTGACCCCCGCTAGTTGCAACGCGCCTCGTGCAATGCTGGAGTTTAAGCCCTCGTCCAAATGTTTTGGCCGTCTATATGATTACCTGGACGGAGTCGAGCCGAAGGGCTTTTGATGAATATAGGTGATGTTATTCCTCCTCGTTATCCGCTTCCTGTGCGCTGATTAGAACAAACAGGGCCGCCGTCGAGGTTCGAGGTCAATTCTGTCGGATGGGCTATTCTCCGGGGAACGAACAAAAGCGGTTCCGGTGCACGGCTCGGGCGTGCAACTTGGGCGAGCGTGGAAACCTCTCGCCTTGCTACAACGAGGCGTGTTGGGTCTGCGAGACGATCAGGTTGGGGTTCGAACCGCATCTCCGACGAAAACAGAACACCCCGCTGTACGTTTCTATTTTTCCCACAAGGGCCAAGCGGGGACTGGCGATTTCTGATCGAATAGTCTCAAGGAATGCAGGCGGTGTGCGACTCGGCGCGGGTATTTATACTAGCCACACGTCTTCCAAGTGAGACTTTATTTTTTATTCTTCTAGAAATTAGGCTACGAGCGTGGGAGTCTGATTCGAAGCTTTCAGGGCCGACGAATACGCTAGAAACCTCCACGATCCCACTTCGAATGTCAAGGCGATGTTGGTCTGCCGCGTCGTGATTGGCAATCCTTTCCTGACGCAACAGGAAGACCCGATGATTCGGCGTCCGCCGGCGGGGTACGACTGTGTAGGTCGAACCCTTTGCTCGGTTGTCGTACTCTCATTTCCCCCTTTTTTGGTCTCATACTTTCTTGTCGTGCGTGCAGGTATTGGCACAACCGGGAGATGTCTTTCAAGACGACGAGTGTGTGGTATACGACGCGGATGCAATCCGCGCTGCATATCTGGTGTTGTACGAAACGGCGGGGGAGCGTCTCAGATTGATATGATTCAGATCTGCCCAAGCGCGATTTTCTTTTCTTTCTTTTTATAAAGCGACAGGAACCTCGGCCATGTTGATCGATGCTATTCCCCACACTATCCGACGACACCTGGCATGTGGCCTTGAGGGTCCAGGAACACTGGCTCTATCTCTAGATTCATTTTTTTTTTGTAAACACTCCACATGGAATTATGCTCTTTTTCACACAAGTTGACCCACTAGAAATTTCATGTTTGTTTGAACTCACCATTGCTCGCCCTCTGACTTGCCAACCCGCAACAATAAACTGACCGGATATGTGCCATTTGATTCGGAATTATCTCCTGTGCCCTGCATTGACCAATAATTGTTAACATATAATTTTTATTTCCCATCACTGTAATTTAAATATATATATATTACTCGGTCAATGTGGGCTTACATTGAATCGATTCTCCGCATTCCCCCGTAGCTACCGAACCAATTATTTTGAAACTTTACTTGCATAGCTTCTCGCAAAGTTCCCTGTTCCCACAGTCCCATGTGCAAACATAGTGAACAGGAGCTCGGGGGTTCGAAAATATGAACGAGACCAAGTCCTCGGGTAAAATTTGCTCTAATAGGTGGATGGTAAATCCAATTGAATGCAAGTTGGATGGCACGTCATTCAAGCTGTCACAGAGCAATTGGACCACGCCTTATTAGACGATCGTTGCGCTCATGACGGTCATTGTAATGTTGACGGTGATCAATCATCCCACCGGAAGACCGGTAAGGCCACTTGGCTGTATGTACTTACCAGTGGTTAGGAGGGATGATCATGTTCAGAGGCAACAGCTCGACGTCATGCTCCACACCGCACTCCATGTTGCTGCGAGTGGCTTTGGGGTAAAGCCCCACTTGGAATGATGTCCTGTGTAGCAATACTTGTGACAATTCAGCGACCGTCACGACGAGTCATCCAGTGCACGGATACTACATACATTAAACCCGTCGCTGTTTGTCATGATCGTTTGTCACTCGCTTGGTTTAGACGTCTTGTCTGTTTTGAAAAACCGCTGCAGTTGGTGACAGGTGTGTGAATAGAGCCTAGTTCCGGTCATTCCCGCGTGAGGATGAGCTTCTGGTCCGCCATCTGCAGCTCATCTACCCAGATAAGAGCGATAACGATGGACATGTGCATATGTGCTTGAACGGGGATGAGAACTTTTTCATGAAGAAGGCGTGCTAATCCACGAGTACGCTCGGCGGAGGGCGGCCCATTGGACACAATGACGCATGATCCGAATTAAAATATCTCGTGCTTTATGCTTTTGCTAGCTTATCGTGACAATGTTGCAGTATGTCGCACCGAGCGACCCGACAATGGCAATATGAAATTGAATGGATCGTTGGTCGAGTGACCGACTCTGAAACTGAAACCGCGGCGTCGGGCGCCACGATGGGACGATTGTTAGGTGTATTCGACGCCTGGGCAGCTTTCCTCGAGTCGTAGGACGTATGTCAGGAAGCGTGTGGGACGGATCAGGTAAGGGAATTCGCGAAGCTGTGCAGTCACACACTGCGGAGGTGAGGTCGATAAGCAACACAGATAAGGGCATGAAGAGCTGTGAGATTGCGTTTCCGTACGAGAACGACGCGTTTCAAGCATGCACAGGGATCGTGCTTGGCTGGTAATTGCGCGGCACATGTTTGCGGGCCGTACAAGGATAAAAAAGGAAAGTCGCACAGGGGTTTTTTTGCCGTGACAACAATCGACCAATCGGAGGGAGTGGCACAGGGGGGGTTGGTTACGTACCCACCCCTCCTTAAAAGACCGGGGCCAACCACACACACGACCAACCCCTTCGCCATGCGTGGCCTCACAACAATCACTCTCGTCCTGGCTGGCCTCGCAGCACAGGCCGTCGCTCACCCACCCTCTGCCTCCCGCAGAAAGTCCCTCGGCTTCGGGCCTGACCTTCCTCACGCACGCTTCGAGTCTCTTGACGTCGGCGTCGCCGCCGCTGCCTCCGTCGACGTCACCAGGAACGCCTATGCCGTCGCACGCGACTTTCTGACCAAGTACGACGACTTCCGGTCTGGTCGCACCTACGTTATCCGTCCAGACTCGTACACCGACGCCGCCACTGGCGTCACCCACATATATGCGCGCCAAGTGATTGGCGGCATCGAGGTTACCAACGCACATGTCAACCTGAACATCAAGGATGGCAGAGTCCTCAGTTTCGGTGACTCGGTGTGTGTTTCCGCTAGCGCTCCGTCCCGTCCTCGTTGACCCGCTTTCCGTAATCGTAGTTCTTCTCTGGCCAAGTGGACCTGAATTCCCACGCTCCCGTTCATCCCCACGCTTATCATTGCGCCCAACTCGCTTCGGCGCTTAACGCCCACCGTTCTCTCCTCCAGTCTCAGCTACCGTCGCGTGACCGTGCCAGGGTCGCCCATGGGCTCGCCAACGTCGAGCATCTCCATCTCTCCAACTGTGCCAATGTTCCATCTCCCTCCTCACTCGCCGATGCGAGCGAGGTCGACATGGATCCAAGGCGCGCTCTCTTGGCCTTCCTTGCTTCCGCTCTCCCAGAGAACCACCCCGAATTTGGTTCCGTAAAGGACAATGTCGAGGAGCACGTCGTCAAGATTCTCATGATCCCGGAGACACACTTGCTTGGAGACCATGCTTCCCTCGGCATGTCTCTCTCGAATGTTCCTGGTGCAGTCAGTGACGTCAAGGCTCGCATCGTTTGGGTGCAGGTTCCTACCGAGCACGGCGTCAAGCTCGAACTGGTTCATCGTGTATGCGTCCATTTCTCTCTTTTCATCTTGTCGTCTTATATCACTAGTTCGAGGTGGAGATGGAACACAACTGGTATGAAACTACTGTCACGACGTCGATACCCCACCGCATCATAAGCGTCGTCGACTGGGCAAGCGACTCTCCGATGCCAATGCCCGTTGTCGAGGAGGGTAAGTGTGGCTTATTTTTGACCCGCAGCCGTGAATCTTAATCATCGATACATCAAATCGCGTTTCCGGCGCTGCATTCAGATGATACCCTTCCTAACTTGAATGCTTTCGTTCCCATCGGGACCACCTTTGACTCGGTTGCCTCTACACGCGGACGAGGCAGAAGGCTGGGCAAGGCCCTTGCGGGAAAGAAGGGTGAGTGCATAAAGGCTACGGATGATTCTTTGGCAATTAAGTTGATTTTTCGTCCAAGGTGCCAAGCCGTATGCTCCCGTCCCAAAGAACCCGATTCCCGAGTTCACCAAAGCTTCTTATCTCGTTTTCCCTTGGGGAACCAACGATCCCGAAGAGGCTGCAGTTAGGAAAGCTGAAAGCCACGGCACATTACGTGTGTATGCTGGTGATTTTACTTTCCACCATTTAATACTTTTTTTTCGCAGTCAAAGTTCCTTACCCTCTCTCCTATGGTAGAGAATCTGTCAAAGAATTGGGTGATACCTTTGCTTCTCCTGCCGGTTGGCACACACTTCCTTGCACTAATGACCCAAGCGCCGACGAGGAGCACAGCAGTGTCTGTGGTAAGTGTTTGGTCAGCAATCCTTTGAAGCGCACTATTAATTTTGACGTCAAGCGGGTTCGTACTGGCGCACGACCAAGACAACGTGGGGCAACAATGTTTTCGCACACGAGAATTGGGAAGGTAGGAACTCGTGGATTTATAATGACCGTCCGCTAGGTAACAATTATCTTAATTTTACTTGCACTAGCTTACGCGATGTTTCAGCTGAAGCAGATTCGTCATTCTCATACCCGTATTCCCCTCAGCCGGCGGATAATGAACTCGAGTCAATAGAACAGGCAAGGGCACACATCAATGCAACTGTTACACAATTGTTTTATACCAGCAATATGGTCCACGATCTTTTCTATCGGTGAGCAATCTAGTTGATGGTTTCTCGCTTGCATTTAATATATATTCCAGCTATGGCTTCACCGAGGCTGCTGGCAATTTCCAGCAGTTCAACTTTGAGAGAGGTGGTGAAGAAGGTGATGCAGTGATTGCTAATGCGCAGGATGGAAGCGGGTTCAACAATGCCAACTTCATGACCCCTCCAGATGGACAGAATGGGTTTGTGTCAGTTCATGTATGACAAATTGTTTCTGATTATACCGATCTGTAGCCGCTGCCGAATGTACCTTTGGAACACCGATTCACCCTACCCCGATGGAGACATGGAGGCTGGCATTGTCATTCATGAGTTGTCTCATGGTCTTTCTACTCGTTTGACGGGTGGACCGAAAAACTCTGGATGCCTCGGCTGGGGTGAGTCTGGCGGTATGGGTGAAGGTTGGGGAGGTTAGTATTGGTGTATGTTGTCGTGCAAGTGATTAACACCTCCTAGATTTTATTGCCACTTCGGTGCGCTCTACCTCGAGCTACACGGACTATCCCATGGGTGCTTGGGCCTCGAACCGTTTGGAGGGTATCCGTAACTATCCCTACTCTACCAGCTCGGAGGTCAACCCCTCGATGTATGAGACCCTCGACAAGCCTGGTTACTGGGGTGTTCATGCTATCGGGGAAGTCTGGGCTGAAATGCTCTGGGTTCTTCAACAGAAGTTCATTGCCAAGTACGGCTTCTCGGAAACGTTGTTCCCCCCTGTTCCCAATGCAGATGGAACGCTTCCGCCCAATGACTTTTACCGACCGCAGACCTTCAACCCACTTACCGGGTCAGCAAACCCTCTCGTTCCCAAATATGGCAACACGCTTTTGTTACAACTTGTGCTTAATGGAATGAAGATGCAGCCTTGCTCTCCCACTTTCTTTGATGCTAGAACTGCAATCATTGAAGCTGACAAGGTCCTGACTGGTGGTGAGAACGTATGCGATATCTGGGAAGGATTTGCGGAGAGGGGATTGGGTGTTAATGCGAAAATCGTTGGCAGCACCCCATGGGGTGGAGGAGACCGCACAAATGTAAGCATTCACACGTCGATTTCTGCGAGCTTGCTGCTGATGTGCGATAACAGGGCTTTAGAGTTCCATCCGAATGTCGTCCCGGTGAACCGGAACCGGAGCCGGAACCAGAGCCTACACCAGGTAACCCCGACGACTGTGATCCCGCTCTGCCCTGGTGCTGGTTCAAGAAGCAAGTTGGTGGATGGGTCCCAAGGTTGCCTTGGGGCTACAACTATTACTATTAATTGCGCAGGTGGAAACACAAGGACGATCAAACGAGTACCCGCATATGATACCTTCTTGGTTAGATGACTAGATGTCGGCAATTCTCGCATGACACTGATCGTCATATCTATGCTTACTTCCATATTGACCGCTGTCCCGCTTTCAGAACTAATAACTTTAATGTGTGTTACTAGCTACAAGTACTCGTAAAATTCTACTTCGTTGTAACGTTACATTGTTCACCAAGTTGTTCGGTACCCTATCGCTATGCGCAGCCTGACGAGCTTTGCCCTTGTGCTGGCTGGCCTTGGTGCGCATTCTTTCGCACATACTTCTGTGGCTCGCAGAAAGACCCTCGGGTTTGGCCCTGACCTTCCCCACGCGCGCTTTCAGTCCGATCACATCCACGCGTTCGTCGATACCCTCAAGGACCCATATACCGTCGCTCGCGACTTTTTGAGTCGGTACGACGACGTTGGTCGTACATACATCATTCGTCCCGACTCGTACACCGATCACGCGACTGGTGTTACCCACGTCTATGCGCGACAAGTCATTGGCGGTATCGAAGTGGCCAATGCGCACGTCAACCTGAACGTCAAGGACGGCAGAGTGCTCAGATTTGGTGACTCTGTGGGTGTAGGCTCTTTGGCGCACTTATACTCACCACTCACCAAAACTCACAGTTCTTCCCGAGTGAACTGGAAACTGACCATGGCTTTCGCGTCCACGTCCATCCTCATGCTGACCACTGCGCTCGACTATCTTCCGCACTCGATGTACAGCGCTCTGCCTCTCGCTCCGTTCTCTCACGCGATCGCGCGAGAGTCACTCGTGAGCTCGCCAATCTCGAGCACCTTTACACCTCAAACTGCGTCAATGTTCCTTCTGTTTCGTCCATCGCATCCGGGAAGGTTAACATGGATCCCAGACGCCCCCTTTTGGCATTCCTTGCGTCCGCTCTGCCAGAGAACCATCCCGAGTCCCGTTCCATGACAGACGACATCGAGGAGCGCGTCAGCAAGATCGTTATGACCCAGGAAACGCGTCTCCTCGGAGACCATGCGTTTATTGGAACGACCTTGTCCAACGTTCCAGGCACGGTTGGCGACGTCGAGGCTCGCGTCGTGTGGGTCCAGGTGCCCACCGAACATGGCGTCCAGCTCGAGCTGGCTCATCGTGTACGTTTTTTTATTCAGTTTTCGTTTACCGTTCGCTCGTCTTACTCTGGACGCGTGCAGTTCGAGGTCGAGATGGAGTACAATTGGTACGAGACCACGGTGACGACGGAAACACCGCACCGGATTCTCAGCGTCGTCGACTGGGTACGCGATTCTCCGATGCCAAGGCCCGCGCCCGACGAAGAGGGTGAGTGTGATCGCTTCATGTCATGGTCGTGAGTGCCTGATGGTGGTGGCTGCTCCCGAACCTTGGTGCGCTTATACCTCCCGGTCCTACATCTGACTTGGTGGGGTCTGCGCTAGGGTATAGACCGGGCAATGTTTTCGCCGGAAAGAAGGGTGGGTGTTTATATGCCCGTATCCGGCCAGTTTACACACTGATCTCATCGGCTATCCACAGGCGCCCCTCAACCGCCCGAGTTGAACAAAGCGTCTTACCTTGTTTTCCCGTGGGGTACGAGCGACCCTGTGGATGCTGCGCGGAAAAAGGAAGCAAGATTCGGTGAAGCAGGTATGAGCGCTGGTCGTTTTCCATGTTTCTTCCGCTGAGACGGCTTGGGCGACCATCCACTATCGTACGGCGGAGAAATTGTCGAGGAATTCGACGATACCCTCGCTTCTCCCGTAGGATGGCATACTCTTCCTTTTTCTCATGACCCTAGTGTCAGTGAGGAAGAAATGTCCACTCTTGGTAGGGTTGACGTGCATTACCTCTGATACGTGTACTGATGACATGGACATCAAGGGGATTCGTTCTGGCGCACGACTGAGACGACATGGGGAAATAACGTATTTGCCCAGGAGAATTGGATAGGCGAGAAAGCTTGGATACTTCACGAGCGTCCATTGGGTATGGATTTTCGATTCCACCATCGTAGTCACGTTGAGATTGATGTCAGGGTTCAGCATACCCAAACGACTCGTTTTCATACCCATATTCTCCAGAACCAATGGAAACTCCAGACGAGCGGCTGCAACAGGCGAGGATGCATGTCAATGCAAGTGTCACCCAGTTGTTTTATACTAGCAATATGGCGCATGATCTCTTTTACCGGTAAGCAAACGTGCCCCATGTTGCTCGCACCATGACTAGGCGTATCCCAGGTATGGCTTTACCGAAGCCGCCGGCAACTTCCAGCAGTACAACTTTGGAAGAGGCGGCGCAGAAGGTGATGCCGTCATTGCGGGCGCTCAGGAAGGAGGTGGATACAACAACGCTGGGTTTTCCGCACCCCCGGACGGACAGAATGGGTATGTGCAAGTCCATGATGTGCTGTTTGTCCTAATCCCCATCCGACGTCGTGCAGCCGCTGCCATGTGTATCTCTGGAATACCAATTCACCCTATCCGGATGGGGACATGGCAGCTGATGTCATCATCCACGAGCTGTCTCATGGTCTTTCTGTACGTTTGACGGGTGGACCAATGAATTCTGGATGCCTTGGATTTGAGGAAGCAGGCGGCATGGGCGAAGGCTGGGGAGGTTGGCTACCAAGACTTGATCGGCGTAATCTATCCTAACATCTCTCGCAGATCTGATCGCCATCACGATCCGTTCCACTTCGACTTATGCAAATTATGGTGTGGGCGCCTGGGCCTCCAATAAAGAAAATGGCGTTCGCAAATATCTATACTCCACCAACGCCGAAATCAATCCATCGACGTACGCGACTCTCGACGACCCAGCATTCTTTGGGCTACACCAGATCGGCGAAGTCTGGGCTGAAATGCTCTGGATCGTTCAACAACGACTGATCGCCAAGCACGGTTTTTCGGAGACGCTCTTTCCTCCCGTTCCCGGCGCAGACGGGACGCTTCCGCTCAACGACTTTTATCGCCCACCGACGTTCGATCCGCTCACTGGCGCGCCGGATCCGCTCGTTCCCAAGCATGGCAATACGTTGATGCTCCAGCTCGTGGTGAACGGCATGAAGATGCAACCCTGCTCTCCCTCTTTCTTTGACGCGAGAGCGGCAATCATCGACGCAGACAAGGTGCTGACTGGCGGTGAGAACGCGTGTGAGATTTGGCGCGGGTTTGCGGAGAGAGGGTTGGGCGTGGACGCGGAGATGCAGAGGGATGTGCCGTGGAGGAGAGGTATGCGTACCAACGTCAGTCGTGCATGTCTTGTCGTTCGATTCGATGGTGCTGACCGTTCTGTCTCATTCACTCAGGGATTCAAGGTGCCAGACGAATGTGGATCGGATCCACCGCTTGGCGGTGATTCCGAATCGGAAGGTGGTCACGGCGTATCTCTCTGGTACTCGGCCGTTGAGCGCGTTGGCAAGTGGATCTCGAGATTGTCCTGGGGATTTGGCTACGACTATTGATGCCATGATCTATCTTTGCTCTGGTTGTCTAGTTTATATGTGCATAGTTGATCTGCTTGGTCCTGTCACGGTACGTTGGCGTTGGTCCTCGAATTCATTAATGCATATCGCTATATGTGGATTTCACAGTATTCTGCTGGGTTTGCGGGGGTGATTCATAGACTGGTCACCAGACTATACGATGGGGAGCTCTCAGACGTGCGCTAGAGGTACATTTAGGGCGCTTATCATGCCATGATCATGATAAATTCAGTCGATTCCATCATTTTCGTTATCGCCCCCGGACAATCTACACCGATCGTGCACAATGCACATGAGGGCAAAGCTTCTTTGCAACAGGGCTTGCTTGCTTGTTCAGTTCCTTGCCCTCGATTTTCGTAAGAGTTTCGTAGGAGGAGGCTACTCTCACCCTTGTAACACCCCTCCAGGGAAGGCATCTAGAGCTAAACTCTGAACAGACATACTTATCTCAGCCCCCCGTGTCCAACAAACGAAAAAAGGCTAGGATGTAACACAAAGCCACGCAGACGAAGCAGATCAGTATGAAGGTGATGCGTGCCGCTCAAGTTATCGACGAGGTCGAGGAGATTGCCCAGAGTCTTGTCTCCGGGGACAGGGCTGTCGCTAAACTGCGCTCTAAATTTATGACTCTGGCCGTGGCGGTAATTCGACTGCCGAAACACACCATGCGGCCATATCCGCTGTACGAGTTGAAGAGTGCAAAGTGGAGGGGACGTTGACTCGAGGTAAGTCTTTGCCCAAAGCCGCGCTCGATGGTCTTCAGCAACCCATCTTGACTTGGAGGGACTATATGAGATCGTGACGAGACGGTGACTTGAACACGGGTCTGCCTATATATAATGATGAATACTGGTAAAAGATTTGCTCCGTGCGGCACGAGATACCATTGAGAAAGTTGCGACATGAAATGCTCGACACGACTTTGGACGAACTTTAGCCGCTTAGGCTATCAAGGAAAGTCGAGTGGCAACGACAACATACCTCGAGATGACGAGGCGGCGTACACGTGCATAGTACTTTTACGCATGTGATCGCGTCCGTCTAATCTTATCTTAGCATCGCCTCGCCCATAATGACACGTCTTGATCTCGCACCACAACCATGGACGTGATACAAGGATTCACAGAGACTGCGCTCGACAAAATCAACATGCCTAGTGAGTGTACAAAAAAGATTTGGACCGGACGTGGCTGATCGACGGACCAGCGCTGGCTGCGTTGATACCTGTCTTGGACGATAAAAAGGCAGAGATTGAAAAGATCGAGAGAAAAGAGTTCAAGTACGGCCAGCGAAATCGCCATTATGTGAGTCCATCTGCCAGACCGCCCGCCGAACGCTGCCGATCCCAGATCAGCTCGACGTCTACTACCCACCGGCCGCGTCGGCGCTCGCTACCCCCGACGGAAAGCTCCCCGTGCTCTTTTTCATCTACGGCGGTGGGTACAACACCGGCTCACGTCGGTTTCCCGAGCCGTACGAGATGGGGTACCGTGCGCTGGGCGCATTTTTCGCCGCTCGCGGTTTCCTGACGGTCATCCCCGACTACCGGCTGGTGCCCGAGGTGCGATTCCCAGCTTCGTCCGAGGATATACGAGATGCACTCCTCTGGGTCGCGGGGCACGCGGACGAAGTGGCGAAAGGGGCGACGGATCCTGCGAGCGCGCGGACGACGCTCGATCCTGGGTACGTGTTTATGCTGTCACACTCGGCGGGTGCGGCGCACACGCTCGTGTTACATTTACACGCGCCGTTGCGGGCAAGTCTGGCAGAGAAGGGGGCGGAGGTGGGTCTCAAAGTACGCGGGCTCGTCTTGAGCGGAAGTCCGTGGAATTTCAACGTGCGCGGGGAGACCTTTGTGACATCGGGGCCAGTCAAGTTTTATTTCGGGGCAGAGGCACAGCAAAAGGAAAGGCAGCCACAGGCGCTGTGGTTGTCGTTGCCGGAGGAGGTGGTGGGCAAGTTTCCAGAGTTGATGTTAGTCCAGGCGGAGCGCGAGCCGGACTGGCTCAAGCTGGATACCAAAGAAGTGATGGAGAAGGAAATAAAGGAGAAATTAGCCAAGGCCGGGAGGGTGTTGAATGAGACATACATCGCAGCGGGACACAACCACGTCAGCGTGAACTGGGCGTTGAGCACGGGGGACGAGGAAGCCGAGAAATGGGGACGCGACGTCGTAGAATGGATCAAGGCCAAACTTGTCTAGACTCTAGAAGGAATACAAACTTGTTCTGCTACCATCATCATCATATGTCTACGAAATTCAAGGCCAAGTCGCGTTCGCCGCTGAGGACGCCGACGACGCCCTCTGGCTTCTTTCCACCGTCGTATTTCGCAGCGGCGGCAGGCGTGCCCTATCCACCCAGTAGGGACGAGTTTAGTTCCAACGCTGCGTATGAATGTTCGCGACGCGGAGGCCAGTTACTAGGTGGAGTCGAGCCTCAGCTCCTTCCATCGCTCACCGATACCGTTGAACGTATGACAAGACCACGGTCACAGGTGATGTTCTCGCCAGGCGTTGTGCGCACCGGGTCGACCTCGTCACAGAGCAGCTCTGCTCGCAATCCTAACGTTGCGACGCCAACTCCCTTCCGCTCGCCAAACGTACTGAGGTTGCCATCGTCAAAATCCAACCCGAAGTCTATACTCAAATCATCCGACCAGCATTTGCACGTCCGACAGATCCACTTGGAGGATGCCCGAAAGTCCGGTAAAAGTCCTGTCCCGATCCCGCTGGAACCGCCAGTGCCTTGCGAAAATCGGACGTGTCAGATGCCAACATCTCCGTGGCCAAAAATCGAATCCCACAGAACGCGCAGGGCACGCGCACGAACGGATCCTGGCACTGTTCCCAAAGGCTTGCCCCCGACTCCTGGAAAGAGTGCTCAGCAGCCGAACGCGCTTCACTCTGGCATTCCACGGCGGGTTGGCGTATCCCCTAGTCCAGCAATGTCGCGAACAGTGATCAGTACTTCCGAGACGGCGACGACGGCGACAAGTATAAATTCGAACCTAGCAGAAAAACGACGGCTATTTTTCACCAATACTGAAATATCCTCGACTTCGAGCTCAGAGAGTCAGGCTGCCTTGATGCCCTACATCAAGTCCAAACCATTGTTACGAACCGACTCCCAGTCGTCCGCCGAGAGCCAACTTCGACCACCACGTTTCGGTCTCGGCCTAGGATTACCCAGCGTCAGCGAATCCGAGGATTCGGTCCCCGGATGGATGGCGAAAACACCAAACGACGAAGCGCTTTTACGTCATGCGGCCGCTTTCTCGAGTAACAGGAGACACCGTCGCGACGGTACATCCAGAAGACCCGACCGATCGCTCGCGGATGGTCAACACCGACAACGCGAGTTGCTCTCCCTCACGCACGCCGACTCAAGCGGATGTGATTCGCAACCAAGCGGCTCCGAAGGCTCCGGGGATCGGTGTCTCAGGTCCGATGGGTCTGGTGACTCTCTGCGATCAGCCTTCGATGACTTTGGATCCGAATATTCACTGGCGGAGGAAGAGGAGAGCGTCTCTCGACGTTCGACAAGGCAGGAAACAAAACTGGAACAAAATCGCTCCGGGACTCGGCAGAGTTGTGTGAGTGTCCCAAGCGACGATCGTTGAGTAACCCGCTTCTCCCGCGACGCTGCATTCTCACGTACCGTTAGGTGTAGATGAACTGCACACGCCTAGGGCGCCGCTGCATTCTTGCCAAGCTCGAGGCTGTCGGGCGCACGACGAATTCTTGGAGACGGAATCATCGACTCTCGCTTTCGACGAAGATGCAAATTCTGTTGAAGAGACCGCTCTGGCCAGGCACTCGTCTGAGTTGTCCCGCATCATGGCAGCGTCGATGGCGGCAGCAGCACGGCAACGAGAGGCGTTTGGAATAAACACTTCTGTGCATGTGGAGGGTCAACTCGAGCTCTCGCATGCGGACAGTGACATGTCATTGATCGAGGGCGACGGATGGCAGGAGGAATGCGATGAACTCGATACGGGATCGATACTACAACAATTGCTTCAGGCTTGTCGCGTCGATGATAGCGAACGATCGTCGATGGACGAGCTCTCATTTTCATCTGCACAAGCCAGCGTTTCTCAGGAGTCGATCTACTCCACGGCCAATTCTCCTCCGACGAGATCAAGCAAAGGGATTGTCGAACCGCCTTCCGCGATACTCTCGGTGCGTGATCAGCAATGGCAAACCTTGGAAAAGCACATTTTAGATTCGTACGGCGAGGCAGAGGTCCGACGACAACGATTCGTCTGGGAGTTTACCGAGTCCGAAGATGGTTTCGTGACGCAGCTGCAAAACATGATACAGTTGTTCATACTACCTCTCAGAGTAAGGGACACGAGGACGTGGGTGTCCGGCATTCCAGGCGACGTTACGAAACTCTTTGACTGGCTGGATGACATCGTGCGAGTACACGCGCAGCTTTGCTCCGCATTGGCTTCTCGACAAGTCGTGGATCACCCGAGGTTACAAATGATTAGCGACGTCTTTCGAAGTTTTGTTCCGAAACTCGAGACGTATCAACCATATCTCGTCAAAGTGGAATTCGCTGCTTCGGTGATAGATGGTCTCATTCGCGAAGGAAAGAATGACCTTGGGGATTTCGTCAAATTTCAGGAAGCTTCGGAACGATGTCAAGGTTGGAGCCTCGAAAAGTACTTGGTCGAGCCGGTCAACCGACTGGCGCAATACCCAGAGGCGTTCGGCGCAAGTACCCATCTTTTTTTGTACCCCTAGGCTGACCCGTTGGGAGCAGAAGCTGCTGCAATTGACACCCAAGTCCCACCCCGATTACTTGTCCACACTCTCACTCTTTTACGCCACCAAGATGACGATTCGCGCGTTAAGCGAGGTCAAGAACCGCGAAGATGCTTACGAACTCGTCAAAATGGTGTGCGCTGGCATCAAGGGTGTCTCTTGCGCGCACCTCGCGCACCGAGAACGGCGCCTGCTCATCCGCGGACCGCTGACGTGCGTCCAAATGAACCACGACGAACAGGTGCGAGCATCTCCGCCCTCGGAGAGCCAGCGGGGCGTCCCCGCGGACCGACGCGCCCGACGCGCCGACAGGCTCTCGAAAGCGATCTACCTCTGGCGCGGGCGGTCCAACTCGGTCAAGTCGTCGACGTCGACGGTCGTCTCGTTTGATACGGCACCGTCGAGCTTTGACGTCAACGCCCGCGCCCAGCCTACGAGCGTTCTCGGGACGCCTGTCTTCCGCGTCGAGTCGGAGCCGGTCGACGTGGAGGCGCTCGTATTTACGGATCTCATCGTGCTCGCGGCGCGGCTACTGCCGAGCGACGACGACGATGACGACGAAGCGTGCGAGATGGAGGTGCTGGACGGGTTCGGGGTGTCGAGGGTCGTAGCGGTGCTCGACGAGACGGGTGGCGTTTCTGTTTCTTTCTTTCTGTTTCTGTTTCTCACCTCGACTCCTGAGAACAGACCGGCGGGGGTGCATCACGCTCGATCTCGCGCCGCTCCCACCCCGAGCGCTCGAAGAGGGCCACGTCCAGTCGTCGGGGCCCGTCGTGACCGTTGCGCTCTCGCTCCCGGGCTCGTCGCGCGGGCCGGAAGCACAACGTCCGGGCCTCGGCGAGTGGCTTGCGTCGCTCCACCGTTGCTGTCGATTCACGTTCGGCGCGCTCGCATCGCTCGCTACGACGACCCCGCTCGTTGACCAGGTGACACGTGCAAAAGGGACAGCAGCAGAGCAGCCAGTCTCGTCGCTCCTCGCGGCGGGTCTACCTCTCCCAAAGAGTCCGTCGATGCAGATCGGCGAGTCGGCGCGGGGCATAGGTAGCGGCACAGAGCAGCAGGAACGCGAAGAACGCGGGTGGTGGACCAAGAGGTTTTACGAGGTCTTTGCAGAGCTTCGCGAGCACGAGGCCGTCGGTACGTCAAAAAGAATATGCAAGTAAACCCACAAAGATGAGAGCTATTGTGATACACGCTTGGTTACTACTACCCCAAACCCTATATTTTGTGTTTTTTTTTTTTTTCGAACATGCTGGAACTCATCGTAAAATGACTATCCATCTCTATCATCTCGTGGCGAGCGCCGCGAGAAGCGTATCTGTATCCACCTTGGCAGCTTATATCGCGACGCGTCAGCCTTCCGCCATACACGTCCAAACAAGCAAGCACGGGGTTTTCTCACCTTTGAGTACCAGCCGTACGAACTGCTGGGCCAGGTGCGGATGTTCCTCCTCGAGCCTCTTCATACCCTCCGCCGAGAGCCGCCAAAGCACCGCATCCCGCTCGACCACGACGCGCGCGTTCCTCGGGAGGCCCGACAGCGCCGACATTTCGCCCGCCAACGTCCCCGACACCATGCTCTCTTCGATCACGGGCGTATGCTCCGCAAACTTGTACGCCGCGCGGAGGACGCCGGATTGAATGATGTACAGCCCGTCGGGCGCGTCGTCCTTTTCCCACAGCACAGTCTCGGCGGGTAAGGCGACGTGCTCAAAGTAAGGGGCGAGCGCGGAGAGGGACGCATGGTCGAGAGTGTCGTAGGATCCGAAGGCTTTAAGGAGCGTTTGGACCGGCTCGGCGGAGGCGTCGACGGAGAGTTCTACCGCGGAGATGAATTGGAAAAAAAAGGGAATGAATGAGTGAGTGAGCACGTACCGCTCGCGATCGTCCGTTCCCCCGCGTCCTTGAGTTGCAACCGCCTCGGCGAGCCGACCAGCGTCTCGTGAAAGTCGACGTCCACTTTCTGACGACCTGGGAGCACTGCCAGCACGCACGCTTCAGTCTCGAGTGGCGCAAAAGCACACACGTGCACCGGCGACTTACCAACGGGCATAGTTTCCTTCTTCTGCGCCCTAAACCACGCGCGGAGATATGCGTTCTCCGTCCCTGCGTGTTCACTCTGTCACTATACGACGCAACACACGCAAACACGGTGGGGGAAGCACGACTCACACTCCATCGCATCGTTCAGCGTCTCAAACAACTCCACGTACGGTTGTTCCAACACGCCCACGCTGCTCAGCGCCTTGCCCACCTCGGCTCTCGAGACACCACAAAAGACGAGCACGACACCCTTTGCAGCCAGCAGCCTTTGAATGCGCACAAACGCCTCCGCAGCCGACAGATCGACCCCCGCAACGAGCGAAAAGTCGACAACGACAAAGCGGACCGGGTGTACGTGGAACGTCGGGTCGTTGACGAGCGATCGGATGGTGTCCTCGACGTGAGAGATGGTCCCAAAGAAGAGGAAGCCCTGGAGTTGGATGATGCGGGTCTGTTTGGACACCTCGCGGATGTACGCGCGGTGTGCGGCCGGACGGCGGACGGTGGAAATGGCCGTATCTCCCGTATAGCATGTTCGGATGCTCCGCCGCTGGGAATTTTGAACGACAAAGAAGAAACCTGAGCGAGCGCCGGTAAGTCACCGTATTGGAGGAGAGACACTCTGAACGCACAACTAACGACGATTCCAAACAACACCCCAATGACAAAGTCCCAAACAGTCATGGTGATCATGATACTGACGATCGTGATGTACTCCATCCTGATCTGACGTCGTATCGCAGCTCTAAATACATCAATGGTCACGCTCACCTGCTTACACGATGTCTCGTGTCCCACAACGCCTCCTTGACAAGATCAATTCCAAGGACAAATATAAGAGCACCGACGACCATGACCGCTGCGTGGGACACTCGTCACAGGGGACCCATCAGAGGGTGAACAAAACGGACGCACGAATGTATGCGATAGGCCAAGTGCCGATGATCAGAAGCAAAAACGTTGCAACAGCAAGCATAAATCCAGCAACGCGATTCCCTCCCCCCACACGATAAAATCTATGATCAATGCGTCAATTCACAAAAAGGCATGGCAAGAAAAGAAACGCTGACAAGAGCGTATTGACATAGACTAGATAGTTTGGGCTGTCTGCGCGTCAGCCTCACCACACTACAGGGGAGGTAAGGACGTACACGGTACCAAGACATCCCGCCGCAAAATTCGATATTCCGTGAGCAACGAGTTCTTTATCCGTATCAACATCTTCATCCAAAGATACGGCTGCAAGCCCATAATCCCATCAGCGAGAAAATACTTGTGAACAAGGTTGATTCATACCCAGAGCAGGCACATTAAGAGGAGGATGCAAAATATTGAAGAACAACCTAGCCAAGTCAAACACGTGTTGTTCATGAATGCCACAAAGGTACGTACAATGCAAACTGCGTGGGTAGCGTCGTCCAGATCGGAGTCCACCACACGGCGCGCATATCTTTGGTCAAAGATAATTCGCCATCATGCGACACTCGGAAAAGTCGGCACGCACCGAAATACGTGTAAAAGGCATACCATTTATCTACACCTCCGACCGCTTGCGCAGTTTCAAACAGCCATCCGTCGCGACGGAGCGTGTCGAGATTGAGCTGTGCAGCCGCGACGACGACGTAAAAGACGATCGGTATGGTGAGGAAATCTACGGCACCCGTTGAAGCGTGCGGCTCGAGAATAAGGACGTAAGACGTACAGATCGGAAACAGGAGCTGATGCTTCCATCGTGCGGTAATGGCTCTCAAAAGCACCGCCAACGCAAGTGGGGGGATCCACATCGCGAGCGCGTGCGGGTCCGACACAAAATACCGCAGGACATCCCAAGTCGGTGGATCGAGCGCATCGGAAGGGAGGCGCGTGCTAACGGTCAGCCTGCTCCATTTAGCCCATAATACGGAACATCATGGGTGTGTGATCGAGATCGGCGGCAGAAACCGGGACATAGGTAGCGATCAGGAACGGCGGCGTTCCACTCGAATCGATCAGACTCACCCGGTCAGAATCAGAAATATGCCCACACCTCCGATGCACCTGTAGAACTGCATCAGTCCGACGACACTTCGCGACAGGTGGACGGGGCATACCCGACGAGAATGTGTCTAGGGAAGAACCCAATGAGGACGCCAAGGCGAAGGTACCCGAGGAGGAAGAAAGTGAGTCCTGGATATGATCAGATTGAGTCCATCATTTATGAAATTCGGGACTCTCGATCATGGGCCTAGAACATCCCGCTGATCGGTATGCACGTGATACCCGGCGTCACACTCTTTTGGAGTGAATTTCCAACCACCACAAGGTCACAATGCTCAAGATCCTTCCCGCCACCTCGACGGAATTATCACAACCGAGATGATGGCTCACCGGTTAGCAGGCTAGACAATGCAAATGCCACAAGCGTGGTTGCCACGACTTCCCGATTCATGTCCCTCGTCGAGGCCCAGTCATCGCCAATGATGTCTTGCGCGATCGTTGATGCAAGAATGTGAAAAAAGGGCTTTACATGTCGCGAGTTCACGTCAGTCGCAATAAAAGATGCGCAAAGAGAGTGGTGCGTACCACTACTTCGATCATCATACTTCCATTTGCGCCCACAAAATTGCTCCCGCCGAGGGAGTAAACGAGCTGTGAGACGACCGTGCTAACGGAGATGCATCGTCAGTCTAGCCCCACAATCGCCGTTTGATCATTTATCACATGTGGAGTCACCACCGCGGTAATGAAGAGCAGGTGACGGCGGCAAAAAGTAAAATCAAGCTACTCACGACACGAAGAACATGGATACACCTGCGCCCCCAAACTTGGAAAACAGACCCGCGGCGGGGAATATGATCATACCATCTAATCAACGTGCGTGCGTTAGCTGAACCGAGCGTACCTCCGGATGCAATAAATTTCCACGGGTTGCGCACCCTGAACGCTTTTAACGCGGGAGCCAAACCTCGGGCATTCGGGTGTGCGTAAATGAACAGAGACACGTACAAGAAATTCCATCCAGGACATTCAGTAACGTGCCTAGAACAACGGCGGGAATTGCCCTAAAAGCTTTTCTCTCTAGATTTGGATCGAACATGCGCCGAAATGTTTCAGAGGGCTTGGTCAGGAACATGATGGAACCATCATCGCTTGTCATGATGCGTTTTGCGTGTTGCGGGTGCGATTTTGTGACCACATACATGGGATGGGAACCATTGTTGGCGCCTTCGTGGCGGAAGTTGGTGTGATTGACGCGTAGCAAAGAAGTTGTTTCATCGGGCACTCGTTGAGGCTGATCTGGGAAAGTCAATTCGGCCTGCTCGCCCGACGGCGCAGGGAGGAGATCCGTCGCTAAAGGGACATCGGCAGCAACGGACGAAAAGTAGGCGTCGCGTGGGCGTTCGTTGGTCGGGGTTATGGAAGTCGGGGAAGTGGGAGAGTCCGGCGCGTTGGCACGTTCGTGTCGTGGTTCGGAACTGACCTGTTCATCGCCCCTACGAGAAAGGAGGATGGAGAGGGCGGAAGGTGGGCCAAGTGTTGTGTTGCCCACACCACGGGGAGTGAACGCACCCGAGAAGGTGGTAGTACTGGCGAAGGGATTCGTTGGGCTAGAATCGAACGTGTATGTAGACGCGGCGAGATCTTCGTCGACGTCCATGTCAGGTTCAGAGATCAGGGAGAGCCGCGGGCTACCTTTGTTCGTGTTTGAAGAAGAGGGGGCGAACGAAGATGGAAGGGGATGAAGGTGTTTAAAAGATGTGTGGGGAGCAATCCTCGAGATGGTTTCAGGGGTACCATCTTGGATTGCGTTAGTCGGGAAGATGAATGAGTCACGGGACTGTGACGAAGAAGCTAGAAACGTGCAACGGTAAGTTACGATTTCGGTGTTGCAAATGCAGTCGGAGACACGCACGTTCGGAAGAAGATGGGGCTGGGCCCTGGGTGGCGTGGGCCGTCAGAGAAGGGTGAGCTTGTACGGGAAGCAAACGTGGAGGCGGGGGAGGGATGGAGACGGTATTGGATAATTGGACTGTGCTTGCGCGGATGACGTCCTGAGAGCATGTTAGGGGTGAACTGCGAGAAGACGTCGAGGAGACAAAGCTCATGGGCTGGAAGAGACTAGGGATAGGAAGTCATGTGAGCGGCGGGCCGGACAGACGGCGGCAGGAGACACACCCAGCTCTGCGCAGAACAGACTCGTCGGGAGGGGGAGACGCGGTTGGAAGTATGACCCCATCGTCGTCATAACTGTTCTCACGGACGTTGTGAAGGTCGTTGTGGACAGTAGAAAAGAAGGAAGACATGGTGGGAGAGGACAAGCAAGCACTGTCATTGCATCATCGACGACCGCGAGTGGACCCGCATCGTTCAGCTCAGTTATCGCACCGGACAGCGGTCCAAACTCGGAAATATCTCGGAGCCGAAGGTGCCACTATCGCACGTTCCACGTGGCAACTCCCACGAGTCTTCTCCGCCGACGTCGACGACGACGACGACAACGACGACGACAATGTCCAACACCATCTTGCTGTGCGTGTCGTGTGTCTTGCGACCAGACCTTGCAGACTGACGTAACATTCAGCTATCCCCTCTCCAACTTTACATTTAGGTAGGTCGTCTGGGCATCGTCCGACACGCTCAAAACTCACCCGCGGCAGCACCAAGGAAGCGCAGCCAGAGGAGGACCCCTCTGTCTCTGCGCGTCTCCAGCGCCTCCAAAATAACTATGAGGACTTTGGCATGCGGCGCACCGTAGAGGGCATCCTCGTCGTGCACGATCACGGCCACCCCCACATCCTCATGCTTCAGATTGCGAACGCGTTCTTCAAGCTGTGAGCACCTTTCTCGCCCCCAGTACGCGCGCCTTGAAACCCTCTCAGTCCAGGGGACTATCTCAAGCCCGGTGAAGACGACATTGACGGGCTCAAGCGCCGGTTGGACGAGCGTCTTGCCCCCCCCTCTGAATCAAAACAGTTTAATGCGTCGCATGGCGTCGACAATGAATGGGAAATCGGCGACTGTCTCGCACAGTGGTGGAGACCCAATTTCGAGACGTTCATGGTACGTTGGTCATCGATCCACTCTATCCCGAGTCTCGACCACGCGCCATTCAGTACCCCTTTGTTCCTGCGCATATAACCAAGCCCAAGGAATGCAAGAAACTCTTTTTGGTCCAAATGCCCGAGCGAAGTACGTCTTTTCCATCTCGCTGCGACTTGGTTTGATCGCTGCGTAGAGGTGCTCGCCGTCCCTAAAAATATGAAGCTGCTCGCGATTCCTCTGTTTGAGCTATACGATAATGCAGCGCGGTACGTTTCTCCCGATTGACGCGCATACATTGACGAAACTGCGGAAACAATCTAGATATGGTCCCCAGCTCTCTGCGATACCACACTTGTTGTCGAGATACAACTTTATTTACCAGTAAAACGCATAGATTAGCAGTGTTGTTCGCAATTTTAGATCGTGTGGCCCGATCGAGTATGTAACTCCACATGCGGAGTAAACGAGGCACGGTGTCGTGCAGCTTGTGGCACTCGGTCTGGCACCCAACGACGACTCATCAGTGAATTGAATGGCATCCATCCAAGTCAAACCGCCGTCTTCTGGACCGAGCGCCTCCGCACCCGTCAACGTGAAACTACTGCTGATTGGGAACGCCTCTGTGGGGAAGAGCAGCCTGCTTTTGCGGTTCTCTGACGAGGCATGGATACCCGAAGAT
Organism: Solioccasus polychromus; assembly: GCA_038090335.1. Lineage (NCBI taxonomy): Eukaryota > Fungi > Basidiomycota > Agaricomycetes > Boletales > Boletaceae > Solioccasus > Solioccasus polychromus. Next base: position 49,671 of record JBBPMM010000082.1, on the reverse strand, counting down.
GAGGCGACTGCTACGATCGGGGTAGATTTTCGGGTGAGTGGCCGGGCACAGGCCATGTGGCCAAGTGTTGAGCGTGTTCGACGACAGGTGCACAAGATGGAAGTGAACGGGCGGAGAGTCAAGCTTAGCATATGGGTCGGTCGACGCTCATCCCGTCTGGGTCTCTCTAAATCATTTTCTAGGATACGGCAGGGCAGGAACGCTTTCGGACGATCACGTCCTCGTATTATCGAGGCGCACAGGGGATCATTCTAGGTGGGCGCCAAATAGTGCGGTGGTGTGGTAGCTCACTCGGCTCAAGTATACGACGTTGCCAACCGAGAGACGTACGACGCACTTCCGAAATGGTTTACAGAAATTGATACCTACGTGTCGACGACGGTACCCAAGATCATTGTCGGCAACAAACTAGACAAGGTGCGTGGCTTGGTCGTGTGGTGAGCGGGGGGCCGACGACTTGCAGGAGCACTCGCGGCAGGTGTCGACGGAGGAGGCAGCGGTGTTTGCAGAGCGGCAGGGGGCACTGTTCTTGGAGGCGTCTGCGAAGACGGCGGTGGGTGTTGGAGAGGTGTTTGAGGATCTGGTGAAGAAGATATTGGACACGCCAGAGCTGTGGGCACCAGTAACGCCCGACGCCGCTCAGAACGGGGGAATGCCGGGCACGATTGAGCTCAACGCGGGCGTGGACGGAGACTCGGGTCTGTGTTCGTGTTGAGCACGTAATCAAGTAGAAATAAATTTGTCTACGTTTCTTGTCGCACTCCGTCATGGCACCGACCAACGCATACACTCCTGCGCCCTCCGTCTTGGACCGCATACACGACTTTGTGTCCGAAAACAGGCGCGCCATCGTCCTCGCAACCGCAGCTGCCCTTGTCGCTGCCGGCGCTGTCTACTATGCTGCCTCCGCACGTCCTCCCTCCGGCAAGGGCAAGCCAAAGAAGCCAAAGAAAAGGGCCGTTGACGGACCCATCATCGAGGAGATACAAACAAAGGCCAACGACGTCGACGGTCCGTGTTTTTGCACTCTCTGCTCGCCGTCCTCACCCTCCTGCAGAAAATGCACCGCTTACCTCGGAGCAGATTGCTGCCATGCCCTTCGAGGTCTGTCCCCTCTTGTCGCCCCAAATCATGCACCTCACCCACTCCTCACCCAGGAACGCGTAAAACAGGCGGCGTCACTCAAGACACGCGGTAACACCCTCTACCAGGCCCGCAAGTTCGACCAGGCCGTCGACCTCTACACTCAGGCCATCCAGGTCTCCCCACGACCTGAACCCGTGTTTTACAGCAATAGAGCTGCATGTCCGTCGCCCTCCCAACGTAGCGCTCGTGCCCCTGCTCATTCGTCCCCCAGGTTATATGTACATGTCTCCCCCACAACACGAGCGAGTCGTGGAGGACTGCGACAGTGCTCTTCACCAGGACCCCAACTATGTCAAGGCTCTCAACAGGCGGGCAACTGCCCTCGAATCCTTGAACCGATTCGAGGAGTCTTTGAGGGGTCCGTGTCCTTGTCCCGATATAGCTTGTTTCTGACTTCTCTGCAGATTTTACTGCTGCAACAATCCTAGAAAAATTCCAAAACGAGGCGGCTGCCCAAGCTGTGGAAAGAGTTTTGAAGAAGCTCGCAACCGAAAAGGCCCAATCCATTCTGGCCGTACATGTCTTGTTCTTCATTCTCCTCACACGTTCTCATCCCCCCGACAGACCCGGGAACCACGTTTACCTTCGCAAACATTCATCTCGGCCTATTTTGCTGCCTTCCGGAAACGTGCGTTCCCGAACGCGTCATTAGTTCGGCCATCTGACCGGTTTGTAGGACCGCTTCCTGCGCTTCCCGAGACTCCATCGCAAGGTGACCAGACGCTATTGCTCGCGCTTGAAGCTCTCGAGGCAGTCGACTATCCTCATGCCCTCTCCCTCGTCAATGAGTCTCTGGAGCAAGGAATATCGTGGGACATTGGTCGTGCCGAGGCCCTCAACTTGAGGGGAACGTTCAAGTACGCATACACCTTTCGTTTCTCACGGTCGGTGACCTTTGTCGCAGGTTCCTGACCGCAGACGTTCGTGGGGCCAAGGCCGACCTGCTGGAATCTCTCACGCTTAGCCCTTCATTCACGCAATCGCTAGTGAAGCTTGCGAGCGTGCACATGGAGGAAGGTGACAATGCACAGGCAATGAAGTGCTTCGAGGATGCTATCAAAATTAACGAAGATGATCCCGATGTGTATTACCACCGAGGGCAGGTTTTCTTCATCACCAACGACTTTGCGTCTGCTGCAACCAACTATACCAAGTCGTCCGCATTGGACCCGACATTTGTGTTTTCGCATATTCAGCTTGCTGTTGCCCAATATAAACTGGGTAACCTTGCGAACAGCATGGCCACCTTCCGACGGACGATGACGACGTTTCCTTCAAAGGGCGAAGTTTGTAATTACTAGTACGTTTCGCGAGAGGGATATGATGAGACGGCAACTAAATTTCGTTGCAGTGGTGAACTGTTGTTGGACCAACAGCGTTTCCAAGAAGCTGTTGAAAAGTTTGACAGAGCCATCGAACTCGAGAAAGTCAAGTCAGTATTTCCTGCGGTCTGCTCGTCTCTTTGGTACTGAATCAGCATTGGAAGCAACCCTCCCAATCCTCTACCTCTCGTCAACAAAGCGCTTGCAATATTCCAGTGGCGTCAAGACCTTCCAGCGGCAGAAGCTCTTTGTCGGGAAGCCCTTGTTTTGGACCCTTCATGCGAGCCTGCCGTCGCCACACTGGCTCAGCTCGCGCTCCAGAAGAGTGAGATCGAGGTTGCGATCACGTGGTTCGACAAACAAGTCCAGATGGCGAGAGGTGAGGCCGAGATCACTGCCGCGCTCACCTATCTCGAGGTAAGCTGCCTCGTCTGTCGTTGGCCGTGTGATGCAGACTCTTTTGATAGGCTAGCAGAGCGCAGCTGCAGTTCAGTCGAAACTATCCCCAAATGGCGGAACAGTTGACCCAGATCGCACGCGGGATGATGTAGTGTGGGAGGACGTGCACCATTATCGTCTACATGTTGTCGCATTTTTAATAGGTATACACGCTTGTTTCCTCTCACTTTCCTTTCCGCATTTGGTATTTCATGTCCTCGAGTCCGAGTTTGTCTACATCCCTTTGCGATCGTGTCACGCATTTTTTGTGTTGAATACCATCACATGTTCACCGCTCGGTATGTCAGTTCGTGAGTTTCTTGTGAACGCCGACGCTCTTGCAGCCGACGCAAAAAGCTGATTACAGATGCTGATCCGTTTGGCATTGGCATGCTACATCCGATCATAACATTCCATTTCCAAAAGAGTGGTGATGTCATGTATGCACCCCACCGAGGTATTTAAAGACCGAGTTCGACCTACGCTCACCCCCATCCCGCCTCTCTTACTCTCTCTCTCTATCTCATGAGCGCGCATTCTTCCTCCCCGTTTCCGTGGATACATGCTGCTCGTTCACATCACTCTTTTTCCATATTAACCGTGTTATACCAGGTTGGAATGCCTTGCGGTTGGCCGGGGATTTCGGGTACATGCACTGGCGATGCGTTCGAGCCTCGGCTTGAAGGTAGCTGCTGCCGCGTCGGGAGGTCCACCGGCCAGTAGGCGTTGCTGTCTCATCTCTTGCCACGCCGTCTGATCAACTCGCCTTACTTTTGCACCCAGGAAGCACACGAAGTTACAATTGCAAAGGATCATCTTATCGCGCCAGGCGTGCAGAGTTTGATGAGCGCTAGCGTTCAGAACCTCAGCTGCATACATGGTAGGTGTGGCTGTCTTGTCTCTCGTCACGCCATCTGACGTGTCCCGCCGCACCGTAGCCTCGTCCCAACCTCTTAACAAAGGGAGAGTCACTGAAGGCGACGGTCCTTGATACCGTCCCCAAATTAGGTCTCGGGCGACATTTTGACGGTGGGTTCCTATCGTTCTTGCCGCATCGTTTTAATCACATTATCACAGGATCCGGCGGTTCGGTTTTTACAGAGGTGTTGCTCAAAGGACGAATGCGGCTAGATCTTTTGTGGGGACGGAAATATCGGCAAGTCTTTGTGTCGGACAGGATGAGGAAGATGAAGTTTTGCTCATGTTGGCCGCTGTCGCCCAAAGTCGACTTGGCTTCGAACAATTGTTTTATCGGCGTCATTCCACGGCTCGACGAATTTTCCGATCCTGCGATTCACGGTAAAAAATATACCCCGGCATATAATTGCTGTCTGACAACTCGTACAGAATTATGCAAAAAATGTATAAGCCCATTAGAAGCAATCGAGATTATTCAGATCCCTTGCTGCGCGTTCCTTGTCGGTTTGCCTCGTCCCATCGACTGTTTCTCCTCTGGTGCCAGAAAAACGTGCTCTGTCACCAGAGTATTCGGACGAAGATTCTGAACGAGGTTCTGGGATGGACTGAAGAAAGTGATCGCGCATCCGTCTGGTGCGACACGCCTCCTCTTCATTCGCGAATGGTGGAGAATGGCCAGACCGAGTTGAATGCTACCAACAGAATCTGAATGATGGTCCGTCGTCCGTCCGTCGTCTTCTGATTGCTCTTTTCGTTACGGCAGTCTTGTACCAAGAATCCATGATCTGCTGGCTCAGGAATGCTCAGTCCTCTTCCGGATATGGATGCGAACCCTAACTGGACCAGTGCTCATTGGGTGGAGGAACGACTGCGGGAATTTTATCCTCGCCCGGATTCTCTTGCAGTCACAGTGGCGATTGTTACAAAACATTGGGCATTCGGTTCGGATGGTTGCAGAGTTCGGGGAATAGTGTGTCCTTGTCCGATACAAAAAATAATTTTTCCATTGATCAGCCCCGAGGTTGCCGCTTGGCGGGTTTCAATCGGCCGGATTGGTGGAGCGACGGAAGCGACGGGTGAAACTCCATGCTCTTTTGGTCTTTATCTCTATTGTTGACTTCCCTCGACCACCGACCCCAAATTCGACCGAGTCTCGCTCACTCTTCTGATTAACCAGAGGACTTCAGGCGAAGCTGGAAACTACCGGGTTCCTAACGCGGCCTCTGCACGACGATCGCCCGGTGATTCGCACGCCTATCATGAAACTTGGATGGTGGAAGGTATGATCGTCATTCCCTTTGTTGATTGTACACATTTTTGATCCCTCGGAAGCAGGCTTGGTGCCTCTTGTTATTTTTAAGCCAGACACCGAGCCTACCTATTTATCCCGTCGGCCTGGACCCCACGAACCTTCTATTCCCTGCTGTAGCGTTGTCTTTCTTTAAAAATTGACACCATCACACGCAAGACTCTCCCCTGTCTCTGAGATTACCATTGACTATCTCTTCGAGTAATTTCGACGCATTTTGTAGACGCGGCGTGAACGTCATCACGCCACCACTTTCGACAACACCTTTTGCCTTCTACTCTCCCATACTCCGCTTCACCCACATAAATGGCACCGAAAAAGCGCAGGCCCTGGTGACATCATGTCCCCGCTTCAAGTAGGGACTGTCGATCACGGCACCGCTGCCTAGTCACTTTGATTCCAGTCTGGCTCATTTTTCCTCTTCATTCGCGTCTTTCTCGTCGCTTTCCTTGTTCTTACTCTCCCTTGTACGACTAGCTTCCAATTTACGGCTTTCTTCTTTGCATTGTTTCAGTATTTATTTATCTTAGATTTATTTCTCGGTGGTTGTGGACTATTCAGGTAGTAGCACCCTGTTTCTATAGCATTTGGCAATTGTTCCGAGACATACTGCAACCTGGGGGCTCGAGCTCGTCGGTCGAGGATAAAATTCGTTGGACTAGTGGAAATCATAAACTGGGTGTACGACGGGGTTGCAGGTAGCAGCAGCAGGTCAAGCGTTCACCTTCGTTGATTCCAGGGCCTTGGCCAAAAACTACCCCAGAATTGCTGTCGGGTTCCCCCAGGCATCAGTTATGAACCGGGATAGAAACAAAGTTAAAATAGAGGAGCAGAGAATTTCCAGTCCGGGTAGTGCCAGCCAATCAGATTTCAAATAAATCTCCTACTAACATCAGAACAACTTGATGAACAAAAACATGAATACCCGTATGATTGACCGAATGGTACATCACTGAGAGGCAGGGAAATAAATTGTACATATGTACATTATCTACGAGATGGAACCACAACTACTAGTATGTGTGATAGGCTACCGAAATGCATCGAACGAATTGATCAGACTCTGAGTTACCTCAATGTTCATCTCTATGATCGATACAGCCAACTTAGGGTAATGCAAGACCAGGAGGAGGTCATCGCCCACTAGGGAACCTGATGAGTCAAAGCCTACTGAAAAACCTCGCAGTTGGTCTCTCCACTTGCTATAACCGGCTGGGAGCGGTAGAAGATTTGGAGAATGCCATTGTCCTCAAACCGGGAGGCACTAGGACTTTGACTACTAGGACATCCCGATAGGTCGCAGCCTTTGGTGGACGTCGCAGTCTGCCTCTCCACTCGGTACAGTCGACTCGGCGTAGTACAAGATATACTAGCAGATGCTGGGCCATCCAGACTATCCAGTGTCTTTGGTCGACTTTGCAATTCATCTGTCGGCTCTGTTCAAGCGCCTCGGGAGCATTGGAGGGTATAGAGAAGGTTGTTACCCTTGACCAAGAGGCACTATGCACTCGGTGCAGCTCCAAGACTTGGAGGGTGGCCATTGACCTTAGGTCTCGGAATAACGTTGCAATTTGTCTCTCCATGAGGTACGTCCAGCTCGGGGTCATGGAAGACCTGAAAGGTTCTTTTTTTTTCCACAACATATCCGACGAATCATATTACCCTCCGGTTTACGTGCTGCTAATGCGTGGATTGATGCTGCAGAAAGTCACCATTCTATTACACTGCTTACATGTCAAACAGCCATTCCTCGTTCAGTATCCAACTACACTGCCATCTTTGCATCTGCATCTCGCCATCCTCGAAAACTTAGGTTCAGCACTCGCGGTGGAATGCATTCACAGCATGTCTTCACAACCACTCTCCTACCAAAGCAGTTGGGCGCGGCGTATTCCGGATAAAATTATTCGTCTTCGTTCCCCGCTTAAGGATGACATTGATTCTATATCCGCAGGAAAAGAATCGGTTGACAAGTTCCTTGAATTCGAATCGCGGATTTGCAAAGCTGTCGATTCTCCTGGTGCAAATCAACATGACCATTTATAGCATCTAAGTACGGCGACCGATGTCCGTGCATTGCCTGGCCTTTTCATTTCTTTCTGTCCTCGTCCTTCTCCGACATCCAATATGTAGCGTGTATAGGACCGGTCACCATTGTGAATGCGAGCGAATACAGTCGTGATGTTCTTGCTGTCTTATTTGATCAGGACCCTGTGCACATCCCGTTGTTCATCTACAAGGGAACGCGTTGAAGGGTTGTCATCAGACCCTTGTGCAAAGACAGTGAGGGGTCACGAGTCGGCTTGACACTGTCTTGCGAGAACTTTGGGACTACATCGTTGTTCCTTCGCAGGTTTCGTATCTGGTGGTGCCCGACCACAGAATTCCCCCATCTCTCCATTCACGCCACCGGTCAGTATGGGACGGGGAACAAAATTCATGGGTTTGTACATCCCAACTCTTACCGCTCTCATCCGTGTTTAGCATGGGCCATCTAATTCTAGAGCCGAAAGGGAACGCTTCGTTAGAATGGATCAAGCAACACCTGTTGGGCTGACTTCTTTCTGCCGGCTTGGAACTGGCCCGAATCGATCAGCGCGCCGACGACGACCTCGTTCATTGCACGTTGAGGGGCCTCTATCTCAGCATGTCAAGGTTCTCCTAGGAGCTAGGCAAGAACGAATGGGTTCACCTTGCTATGTCACCACCGAACCAGAAAAGGCCGTTCGAGGTCTGCGTTTTCCCCCTTGAATGATGGTCGTTCAACCATCGAGCGCACTATCCTGCGCGAGTCGTAGGACCTCGAGTTCGTGTATCTCCTCGTCCGTCATACGACGGCCGGAGACAAGGAGAGCCCGGACAGGGAGAGATACACTTCGCGTCGGCGATGCAGCTTGCGGAGTTTCCCTCTATGATGTTGGCTATAGATGATGGAGAGACAAACGGGATCATGTCCACGTTCTGCGACAACATGGTGGACGCTTCGAGCTGCCTGGGTCATGCCCGTGCAACGTCGGCGTTTGCATGAGACGACGAGAACGCGTTGGAGATTCTCTCGTTTGATCAGGACATTCTTTACTAGCATGCGTCTCCGAGCCTAGACCCTCGTCCCAGTTTGTACCTTGAATATTTCCCGTTTGTGGTTGCCATCTTGAACATGTGTCCCTTTAGGAAGAGTGCAGCATTTTAGAAGAACTGATCTCGAGCCTCTTATCGCCTATCTGTACTAAATATTGACGCAGAGGGTCAAGTGAGAACGTCATAATACCGCCATGACTAGGAGTAAAAGCATGCACAGGCGGTATCTTGAACTTGGAGGTGGAGGACTGTCAGTCCTCAGTTCCTTCAAGGAAATCTCGATGGAACGCCGTGCGGGCCTTGGTGGACGTTGCGAGGAGAGGTTCCACGAAAATGGCAATTTAATCCCTGTGCAATTTGGTAAAACCTTGGATGGTTTCTGGCACCGAATCGTGGAACGTGGAACGGCACATACTACGCAAGTCTAGAGCCCCCGTTTTGAGACAGGCCAAACATAGATACATGACATTTATCCGAGATTACCTACATGCCCCAAGTCAATGCTAATAAATGACCGAACCGAAGGAGAGGAAACAGAAACAGAACTCTAACGCGAAACCTGAAATCAAAAAGGACGAAATAAACCCATCTCACACCTCCTGCTTCGTCGTTACCACAACGTTTTTAACGTCAACGCAGTCGTCGGACTTTTCGCCCGAGGTCCTTCCTGCGTCACTGCTATCTTGGTCATCGAACGTTGGTTGGGGTTTGTGGTCGGTTCCCCTCCTGTAAAAGAAGGCCGTGGACAGAATTTCGATGGAAACAATTCCTAGAAGGAACCAGAACGCGGCCGCACGCCCATGGTATTCTTGTGGGCCGCCCATGCGAGCTTCTATGGACGTTTCAATCGAGGTGAGCGCCGCAATTCCGATCGCCGAACCAAATTGGAGGGCTCCATTGAAAATTGCGCCGACCGTACCCGCCATAGAGGCAGGTGCAGCTTGGAAGATGGCGATGCTTTGAAACCGAATGATCAGAAAAAAATGCAAGAAATGGGGGACACATCGCACTTGGTATGGCTGTATGCCAACATTGCGCCAGCACTGCCGATAGTGAAGGCAGGAAATATGTATGACCAGTACTGCTCTGGTTGACCACCCCCTAACGCTACCAAGACGGTGGCTGCGGCTACCAAAGTAAGGCCGGTGAGAATGATCCATTTTGGGCTAATGATTCTAGACAACGACCCTGTGAAGCTCATTGCAAGAGCAGCCAGACCGATCGGGAACCTAAATAAATATCAAGAAAAGTTCTACACCATCAGACTGATCACTTACATGTGGATGGCAGTAGAGATGACCGTCCAGTGAAAGACGTCTTGCCACAGAGTCGAGAAAATCACGAAGATGGAACTCCACCAAAAGAATGGCAACAACGCCGTACCAAATAGAACGGAAAAATTGTTGTAGAACCATGTCCGTGGAGGTCTATGGCCAACAACCGTGAACTCCCGAAAACGAGTAGAAGAAAATGACGCACATTGCTGCTTTGTCAATGGGGAGTAGGGTTTCCCAGTAGAAGAATCCAACGATGAGAAACAATGAAACGATCAGCAAAGTAAGGACTCCCGCGGTGGCCCAACCATCCGCTGAGCCAGATGTTACAGCATAGATGAAAAGGATAAGCGCAACTGAGGGACTAGATGAGCAACACGTAAAGTCAATACTCTGCGGAGAAGCATACCGGTCAAAATCGATATCCCAATCAAATCAAGGCTTTTCCATTTGGCGCCTCTCGAGTGGTGAACGAGTTTAGACTTTGAAATTTCAGGAGGGATCACGAAAAGACAACCCAGAGCAACGGGAGTGGCGACGAGCCCCACGAACCAAAAGACCCAGTGGTACGAGGCATATTGAACAAGGACCGCCCCAATAAACAGCCCGAGTACTACGCATGTCAAACTACAGTTTGCGAGGTAGGGAACAACGTTAACGGACACTCACCATTCGCGATTGCGCCGCATCCACCGAATACAGCGATTGCCCGAGCCTGCTCAAGAGGTTCCGGGAAAACACGCACCAAGAGGGTGAGAGCAGAAGGTATTGTCATCGCAGACGCTGTGATATATGTTAGTCGTATAAGCGCCTCAATGTTTCCTTTTTGACTACTTACAGATACCCATGAGTGCTCTCATCACAATGATGGCGATCTTGTTGTTTACAAAACCGGCAGATACAGAGATGATTCCCAGAAATGACACCCCCGTGATGAAGGCATTTTCTGAAACCCATTTAGTGGACCGGCTGGAAGAAGCCGGTACTGCGCCTACTTGGATTATAGACGTCACTTATTCGTCCGCTCTTAGAGTACAAGTCAGAACACATTTGAGAACATACAACGAGACATACGATCAGGAGAAACGAAGCAAACGTGAGCTGGAATGCACTGATGATCCACGCAGACTGCGACTCTGTAATACCCATAGAAGTCTCAAGAGCAGGTATCGCGGGGAAAAGTGCGGAATTGTTAAACGAGTCCAAGAATTGTGCCAAGCAAAACATCATCAAGAGAGTCAACTTGCGTATTAACGAAAGTCGCATTCGAGGCTCGTCGCCCAATGTTTCAGCGGAAGAGGCTGGAGCAGATGGCAACATCGTACTCAAGGATTGCAAGCAGGGATGTCGCAGAGACGGGAGTAGGGGGTATTCACCTTTCCTCGAGTTCTTTCCATCGTTCGTGTACATATTTATAAGGACGGCGAACGGCATTTCCGTCCATCCATCCGCCTTGCGTGAAGAGATGTCCGTGGATGCATATTTTCAGGACCGCTGGCGTGTTCCATGGAGGTGGAAAGCCAGGCGTTGGGCACTGAAAAAGTTGCCGGGCACGCCAAACATCTTCCCGATAATAGGAAGGTCGACTCCCAGAACCGAAGCCACCATGGAAGATGGCGGCGGGGAGGTTGGTCACATGTGTAGTAGCTATTTTCCGCTCGAACGCAGTCCGACACCCTGTGTGGCAACAATCACTTTGTGATGACAAAGTACCTTGTTCCACCCTCACATCAATTTGAATACGCACTTGCAAATTTTTTTTGCTTGCACTCCATACGACAGGCTTGGCCCAGGTCAAATCCTTGTCCATGACCATGACGAAAAATCGAACTTGTAGTAGCGTAATGGACTGGGAACCGGCAGCCATGAGCGTCATCGATCAGGATGTTCGTGGGCATAGAACGCGTCTCACGGTTAGTGATGGACTGCGGCGTGCGCGTTTTCTTGACTCGGGAGCCGATTCCAGTACTCGTGTTTGCCTCCTTGCACCAATTGACTACCTAGAACCTCTCGAAATCGGGATTTGAAAAGTAGTTGTTCAAGTTGAAGATGCTCCAATAGGCTCTTGGTACGTCATTCCATCTTCACCGACCGACCGAGCAGTCGATGGCAGGGTTGATTGATCTTGAGGCTCGAAGAGTGGCTATCCTTCGGAGTCCATTCGAGAGTCGATCCACGATCATCGACTCGGGCCGGGTCCGAACCATCTTATTGTGTGCTGTGGTTGCATGCACCTGGTTACGATGGCCATGATGTGAGCCTCGTTTTCCCCGACGGTTTGGTGCCACATTATGGAAAGAACGACTTCCTCGAAGATGGCCACATCTCCAGATCTCAGTCTGCCACTGACTTGGGATTTCTGGAGCAGGCGTGACGGGGTAGACGAACAACACACGTCCTGCAGGCTTGTGTTGGGAGTATTCCAGGGAATCATCTTCTAATCAGCGGTCAACTTTGAACGTCTAGACCTCCGGAGGACACTAACGAGAACGATCTGTCTCGTCGACAAAGAGCTAGAAATCTCGAACATTATTTTTCCTCCGAAATCATCCAGTCCCAAAACGGTGCCGCCGGCCTGCATGGGTTATGAATTCTCAAGCACGATTGTGGTGATGTTTCTCTCAGTGTCATAACTAGTAGGTGTTGGTGTTGATGGCTCCAGAGCAGATTAACCACTCCCATCATGTCGGTAGTGGCGTATTTCAAGGTGGTTTACCTCTGACCGATGTTCAGTGCGCTAACAACACCTAAGCAACGCCGAAACGATGCATGATTCATCGACTGCGGACTCGTCCTGTTTGACACGTACGTGGCGTTCTCTCGAATGGCGACCTAGCCTCCTGGCTGGTGTGCATTCGAGGAACGATGCGGTAGCGTGTGGCGGTATTTTAGGACGGTCTCTCTAATCTGAGAGGTAGGATCTTCCGGGCCGCTTAATCGTCACTTATCGATCTATTCATTCGTCGCTCTACGCAAGGTGCGTGTGAACGTCGTCCACCGTTGCGCCGTTTTCAGGACGCCAAACGGAATTATTGGATGGAAGACAGTTTTCAGACTCCTTCAGGACTTCCTTCACACTGCGCTACCTTTACTAGCAATTCGTTCCCTTCGCTTTAACCAACCCTCATTCTTCTCAATGACGCAATCTTGCATCGAGAGATCACATGGACCGCAACGTTCCGTTCGAGCAAAAAAAAACCTCAGAGGCGAGCGATTATTACCATTAGGCGGCCGAAGGCAAACTAGACACCGATCCATTCGTACTCGTCACCTGCATGCAAAAAGACATAATAGAACTCTGACGGCGAATATCAAGCTTCTTCATAAAGATCAGCCATCGATATCGATCACGCTCTCGCCTTCTAATGCAGAACGTGCATCGCAACGGAAGATCCTGATGTCCCACTTTACCAGACTCGAGGACGGCACGTATATCCCGATATCACAGGGTCTGTCTGACAAAGATTTATGCATAGGTACTGCTTACTAGGGTTTCTAATACTAAGTACGATCGAGACTTTCTAATTTGTCATAGGACATCCAGAACCACACATAAGGCTGTACGTGTGCGCTGGTATCATGTACGGTAATAGAGTGAATAGTCTACGGTATAAGGCGGAAGGGACCGAGTGAATCCGGGATATGAACAGAGACATACATAGTGCGACGTTGGACAGGATGAAAACCAGAAAAAAAGGGACATGACGGATCCATGGAATAAAGTATAAGGTAGTGTAACAGACACGAAACCCAAAGGATAAGGAAATGCACAAAGGGAATGCAGGTGATGGAATCACGAATGACATCCTGCCGTACACTTACCGTGGACTTTCACTTCTCGTTTCTTCTACGACAGCAACGACCCAGCGTAATAAGACAGTTTCCAGCATTACTTCCCACCCTTCGTCCTTCCTTGCCACGAGGCGGGGATCAAAATTCAGAGGAGGTTCAGCAGTAGCAGAACGGATTCTCGCTGATGGTGATGGAGGCGCGTCCGGAAAAGTAGTCGTGTGGCTAGAGGGAGACCGTGCAGGAGAGACACCACGTGGATGTGCACGCGCTGGTGAGGCGGTACGAGGAAGATGGTCCGGTCGGCCGAGTGCGGACGGAAGGACGAGAGGTAGGAGATAACGAAGCTTGAGTGCACTGATCAAGCGAATAGTTAGAATGTAATTCTATCGCAGCGGGTCAGATACGAACCCGGCCCACAGCCGCAGGTTATCTATTCTTCGGAAAGTCCAACCCACTTTACTTTTTTCGTCTCCATCTGCGCCGTTTGCGGACTGCTCGAGAGCGGCAATGTCATGCACAGAGTCCACACTGATGAATCCCCACGGTTTGCGAGATCGGCGAACCCCGGTGTTATAAGCAGCGCAGAGGCATTGTCCTGATGTGAGTTCACTTAGGAATGCAGATTTTGGGGCCGGGGAGGGCACCAAAGAACGGAGATCCTCAGGAAGAAGGGCTACCAAGAGGGCGTGTGCGCGACCTACAAACCGCATTAGAAAAGACGTATACTCATTTCTGCTCGTCTACTGACCGACGGGGTCGTCCGCGAACAAGGTACGCTTAGCCCAATCGGGAAGTTCGTCTTCGTCAACACTCTCCGCCTCTGAAAGTGTTGCCATGTCTTTCGGTTCTTCCAATAGCGACATGTCGCACATTGAATCGAGCAAACCAGATGACGTAGAGGAGGTGGAGACGACGCGACGCCCTGAACGCGATGCCTCAGCGGGAAATCGGTAGGTGAACATGTCGCCGGTGCTGACTCTCCTGTTTTGCCCTCTACCCTCTTTCGCCCTCTTTGCATTCCTCTCGACCTCCCGCTCCCAGCCGCGCTTTACGTCCTTTGTGCCTCCGAACAACACGTCGTCGACCAGGTCTACGTATCGTTTAACCACGTCTTGCTCCTTTACGAGGTCCCCCAACTTGACGTCTTGCTTGTACAGCCACCCACCGCCAAGGACCAGCCGGTCGTCCCAATGCTCTCGCTTCTCTCGCTCTTCTTGTGCATCAAGATCGTTCTCGTCCTCCCAGACGGGTACTGATTCGCTGCGACCTTGTACACGCACGAATGAAATTGACATGTCAGGGTCGAGTTGGGGAAGGTCCGAGTCATCGTCTGATATAGGCGCCGGTGACGTGCCACGTGAATGTAGATGTTGCGATGAACCGCGGTCGCTTTGAGCATCGTATGCCTCGTCGGATAAAGGTATTCGCGAGCGTTCTTCAAGCTCGCGAAGGGAGGCGAGCACTTCTAGCGCGGACTTGCGGATCAAAGATAGGGGATCAAGCTGAGGTTTTGACTGAGGTGGGTTGCGCTTTGGGACGAGAGTGCTTGCAGCGACCTTGTTCCTGTACTGGGTTCGAAGAGTCCCCGCCGATTCGTCGGGGAGTGCAATAACATAGTTCCTGACAGAGCGGACCGCACGGGTAGTCGTTTTGAGGATCTCGAGGACATCAATCACGCGCGAAGTTGGAGCCAGACAATTGGGGTCTGGTCGGGCGCAGGATATATCCCAAGCCTGCGTGACGGCAGTGAGGTCTTGGACGACGCCGGGAAGAAACGCTTCAGGGTCCGTCTGGTAGGTTTTGGTGCTGGGAAACGTTGGCTGTCGTATCTCTGGGACTGCAGGGGAGGGCGGAAGTTCAAAGTCCACGATGCTGCCGAGGGACGGCTTTGACGTTTTCAGGCTGGCTATGCCACCGATTGCGGGCACGAGCTGGCCGTTGAGCTTTTTGGAGGGACTTTTGTACGATCTGAGCGGCAAGACGCGAAATGGAGCAAGCAGGGACGTACTTTGACTTTGCGGCGATGCCGGTCTTGGTAAAGTAGTGCTGGAGATGCTCGATACTGCCAAGGGTCATGACGCTCTGTCGTTTTGCGGCGCTACGACTGAACGGCTTGACTGGCTTGTTGCTCGCGTTCATGTTTGGGTAGAAAGCAGTCAGTCGACGCGATTTCGTTGCGGTCTCTGAGGCAGGCGAGGAGGACCCCTCGCCCTCGCCAGAGTCGGTGAAATCTGGGGTGAGCCTGACGGCGGGTGTCGAGTCGAGCATCGTACACAAGCAAGTTGCAGTGGGGGGTCAAATTCGAATCCGATCCGAGCAGGGGGGTCGAGTGACCTTGGAGCGCTGATGGCGCACGGAAAGGACAGGCATTATTGGACCCAGCTCAGGGCTGCCCTCACAGCGGGCGTGTGGGCCTCCTCAACCCCCGCACGGGCCCCCAACGGCTACGCCCTGTCCTGGTCAGAACTCATCCGCAAGTTCAACAAGCATTGCACCGGCTTCCAGGACGTCGCAGAGATCGCATCGCAGACACAGGCTCTCTCCATCTGGCTCTCTGCAAATGCCACCGACGACGACCAGCTCGGAACAGAGCAAGATGGCCAGCTGCGTCTCGAATTCGAGTGCATGCTTCTCCCTGAACGCGTCCAGGAGGCGACCACCGGCTATCACGAACTCAGCAAGCTCCAGAGCACGCGCTCAGACGTACGTCGACCCTCTCTCTCTACGCGCACGCTCACCCAGTCTTCCCACAGTCTCTTCTTTTCGCCCTTGCCTACTACGCGTACGCGTTGGGAGAACCGTCTGCATGTCTCGACTACCTCTCCAAAGTGCACGCAATCTCCGATGCACAGAGCCACATCCCCACCTCCTCCACTATCAGATCGGATGGCTCGACCCTGCAGCCCGCCAGTTTTACTCCAGACGCGTCCACTTCATGGACCGGTAGTTTCTTGTCTTCCGAATCGCCTGCCTCCGCGACAAACATTATCGACGGCAGAGCCTGGGCATTCACCGAGTCCATTCGGAGTCTGTGTCTACAAGGTATGATCCATACCCCGTCTTGTGTTCCAGATGCTATCTGGCCCGTAATCTAGGCATGTCCCACGAGAAGCTTCACCCAGAGGACCTCGAACTTGCCATCAAATCCTATGCGGCTGCCATCCCTCTGTTGACCATCATTGAATTCGAAATCCCGTGCTCCCTGACCGCCCAGGTGTCCTCCTCTTCGTTTTCCCAGTATCGTGAAGTCTGGCGTTGGGCGGAGCGTCTCATGTTTCGCGCCATCACCCTGCTCGCTCGCACACGACATCTCGATGACCCCGAGGGTCTCATCTGGAATTTATTCACTCACTACGAATCCTGTAGTACTCGCTGGCCACCCACCTTCCGTACTTCTCATCGTTCCATTATCGCTGTACTACATCTGCGTGCACTCGTCATACAGTTTCGCGAAACCTCTCCCCCGGTGACACCTTCTCCCTCCTTGGAGACAGAGAAGCCTCCGCAGTGGCTCAATACCGCCCGATCGATCATCAATGAATACCGCACGATATTAGACAAGTGTACCCGGTTTCCCATGGCCGGAGAGCGAAACGTCAAGGTTGAAGATCTCGTCGATTTATCAGTCGCCGTGTGGGAGGCGAGCGGAGCCGTCGCTGACCGAGCCCAATGGGTCATTGATGTGAGCATGTCTGACGTGTCGGCCCCGTCTCTTCTTAATCTACTAAGTAGGTCCTCTGGTGGGCTACACGACTCACCTTCAATTCTTATCGTATCTTTCGACACATGTCTCGGCTTCTATACGTCGTTGGGGACACCGAACTTGCGAAACGTGCCTTGCACCTATATATAGAGGTGGTGAGCAAGACGCGCGCCGCGGGTGTCGATGGTGACAGCGATACCGACCGTCATTGGGTAGAAACGCTCGTGGAAGGGGCGAGGACGTTTTGTCGTCTGGCGCTCTCTCGGATTGGTTCAGGTGGCGTCGAGGAAGCCAAAGAAGCTGGAGAGTTTCTGAAAAGAGCAAAGACACGACTGGACCCCACCGACAAGGAGCTAGTAGCACGCGTTTCCCTCGCGGAAGGTATTTGGAATACCGTCACTGCTGTCGTAGGTGGGTGTTTGTCGTCATACCAGATTTTTTTCGCGTATGACCTTCTGAAATCTGCAGAAAAACATGCTCTCACTCGTCCGACGAAGTTGTGCGATGCGTTGAAGCACTATACTCGTTCTGTTGAGTTGTCCTCTACCCCCAGTGCCCACCACCACCTGGCGCTAGCCCTCGCACTACCTGGTTCCTCGCAAAACATCGAAGATGCCGTTGCTTCTGCGCGCGCGGCCGTTGAAGGTGCTCCGAATGAGATTCGTCACTGGCATCTTCTAGGCCTATTACTTACGGCTCAAGGAGAGTGGGAGAAAGCGCGAGAGGTACTGGATCTAGGTGTTGCAATGATCGAGCCGCCTTCAGAGACGGATGAGTCCCCAAGCGATATGGAAAATACTCCGGAAAAAAGTGCACCAAGCGAAGGAGCGGTGGCGAGCGACGCAGAGACAGACCAAAGTGGAACAGAAGTTCACTCTCATAACAGGAATGATGGCGTTTCAATCGAAACATTCGTTCATGAGATGATCCTGGACCCAGACGCCGTTACGATTCCCTCCTCGGATACTCTATTGGGCACCCTTCCTGATCATCCCGTTCCAACCCCGCGAGACTCCTTCGAGTATGCGCTGCAACTACGACTCACGCAAATGGCGTTGACTGAGCACGTCGATGGTCCAGAAGGAGCGGAAACCAAGTGGGTACATGTCTTTGGGTGGATTGCGGAGAGGAAAGGAACCGCATCGGAGACACAGCGTATGTTAACCTTTCCTCGAATCTTCCCGCTCTCGATAATAAATCTACTTCCAGTGAGATCTTCGGTGGACACTGGATCCCGTTCAGCAGTTACACAGTCGGGTTCGGTACTCCTTGTTTCAGAAGTCCAGGAGATGGTTCTTGAAGTTCGGACCGATCTTCGCACTCCGATAGAACCTTCAACCGAACAAATAGTCAGCCCTGCGCAACTTCCTCCGATCACAGTCACTCCGGCGACACCAGCAGACCCCGACCGCAAATTTACTTTGCCTCCGTCTAATAAACGCTCTTTTTCTATCGACCGCGACGCCTCTAAAGGAAAGAAGGTTCAACAGATGCTCAAGAATCGTGTACATAAAGGACAAGAAAAAATTAGTACCATATCGAGAAAGATTGGGCACGGTGTCGTCAGGAATGGTAATCTAAAGCGGGCTAATTCCGCACCAGGTAAAGTATCGGGTTAAATCACCCGCAATGTACAATCTCATAGTTTCTTTGAAAGATTTTCATGCAGTCCTTCAAAATCAACATTACCAGGCATCCTCTATACATTCTCGCAGACCTCTTCGGTCATTGAGACGCAATAACAGCAACAATGAATCAGAACAGCCGGAAGATGACTGTCCCGTTCCACCTCCGCCACCCACTCCGCCTCCTCAAGACGCCAAGCCTCCTCAAACTTCCAGGGAGGATAAACTTTTGAGCGAGCTGTGGGCATCATCAGCAGCAACTTTCCGTAGACTGGGCAAGATCGACCAGGCGAAAGGTGCCATTCAGGAGGCCGAGGTCAAAAACCAAGAAAATCCCTCCGTTTGGGTTCAGGTACGTATGGTACCCCTGATGCCTTTGCTCGCCAATGATAATTTTCGACTATGTAGTTTGGGCTATATCACTATGCGTTGAACCACGATCGACAAGCGCTCGAGTCGTTCCAGAAAGCGCTCTTCATATCCCCCGATGACGTTTCTGCCTCTGTCCACATGTGTCGGATCTACCTCACGCCTCGTTCCTCCGAGTCGGACGGCGACCCCGACCCCGACAAGGTGGACTTGAGCGCGGGTCTTCTGGAATACATGTCGAACGGGCCGGGATGGGACGTCCCCGAAGTGTGGTATTTCCTCGCCAAAGCATATGGTCTGCGGGGTCAAAAGGACAAACAGCGCGAGAGCTTGATGACGGCTCTGTCCTTGAGCGAGAATCGGTGCGTCAGGCACCTTGGGCATGCAGTGGGATGGTGCCTGTGAATGATCCTTTTCGCCTTCCCTTCGTCTTCTATGTTCCTGCAGCTTTTGCATATATATGGCAGCGGCGTCTTAAACTAACTAATCGCCCAAACTTTGGGTTTGCTCTTTCGACGGTTGAACTAACTTGGTACCAAATCACTTTATATACTTAATCACGGGTGCTCAACGACTGAAACGAGGGTGCACGAGATCCTCACATGATGACTGTTTGCACCGAAAATTCGAAAGGCGGCTTGTCCCCGTCTTCTCGAAGATCTCTGCGACATTTACACTACCCTCTTATCATATCTATTTCCCATGTGTGTAAGGATCCAAACAGATGTGCCTCTGGCTCCGAACCGCAGTCCAGCGCTTTCCGACAAAGGTGATCATGAGTACCTTCTCATTTTATTTACCTCCGCCGTCAGGCCACCCTTCTATTCACTTCGTCGCCCGTAATACTTCGCACTTGAGCTACTCTTACTTCTCGTCTAAAAAAGAAATCAAAAAGTGTCAGTTGCACGCTCAAACGAAGTTGCTCCGAGCGGTCCGTTTTTCGTCTACCGTTTCTGTCCGTTGTCGACCATTTTTGCGCCGCTGTAACGCGTCTTCTCCTCTAACCCTTCAAGGCTAATCCGTTCACCTAATCGACTTCGCAAGTCGCTTTCGTCAACACAGCGGAACGTGCCTCCACACACGGCATGTCGATTCTCGGCTGTAGTGACGTCACTGGAACAGTCACTGACACCGCTTGAAGTACGAAATCGGTGGCGGCCATCTCTCCATTTCCAACCCAATGTCCTTTCCGTGTCGGAGAATTCGGATGCGGTCATTCATTGCGCAACTGACAGGCACATACGCATGCACGATAGCAGATACAAAGTTCCGTGTCAAACATGATAATTCTCAACTCGGGTTCCGTAGCCCATGTGTTCTGCACGCGACAGGACAAGACTCGCGATGGCCACGTCCTGGAGTCCGACTCCTACAGACTTGAATATCGTCACGCCGTCTGGCGCTCTGACGTCCCGAGGCAGCTCGACGGGTACGAATCTCCCGTCGTCGGCCTTGTCTACCAACTCCCCGAGCTCGATCAGGCTTACTTTAGGATTTGTTGCCTTTCCCGCGGTGATGAGTTCCCCGGCTTCGATAGCGCAGGCCTCCCGGGAGTCCACCACGACTTTCCACGCCCGATTGATCAGATCCGAGTCGACCTCGTGCATGCGCGGGGTGAAGCTCCCCACGAGATTGAGATGAGTGCCAGGAGAGACCCATCCTGATGGGAAGAGTGGCTTCTCGGACGAGGTGGCCGTGCAGATGACGTCTGCGTCTCGTACCGCGTCCTTCACACGCTCGTCCTCTAATGTGATGGCAGTGAACTCTACCGTAGGGTGCGATAGAGAGAGAGACGAGACGAGTTGGCGTAGACGCGCGTTGTCCGAGCGATTGACGATGGTGCAGGACCGAAAGGACGAGAACGCGCGGAGATGAAGATCGACATGAGCTCTGATTTGTTTCCCAGCACCAAAGGCCACCAGGTTCCTTGGCGTTTTGGACGCAAGGAGGCGGGTCGCGAGAAGGGAACCTGTCGATAATCAGCTTGTTCCCGAATACCGTTTATGGAGGAGATCAGACGGTACCAGCAGCGGTCCGAATGGCGGTCAAGGTGGACGCATTGACAATAGCCTTGACGCGGCCGGTGACCTCATCCAGGACGAGAGTGGAAGCGGGCAGCCCTGGGGGAGCTCCTGGTGAAGAAGGAACAGAGACGATTTTTATGGACGTTCCGAAGTCTGGTACGCGGGACGGCATGAAAAGCGTCGTGTGTTGGGCCATGGATATCGACGTTCTATGTGGGGATGCATAATCTGACGTGGAAGAGAGGGTGTGGAAGACTGAAGCCATAAGTGACTCGAGGTCGTTTGGATGTAGCTCTGCTATCACTGCATCAACGTCATTGGCGGCGAGAACGAGGAGCGACATGGGGGTTCGGTAACAACCAACCGCCGGGCCGATGATCCCGACAAAATCTCTCCACGGAGACAATCTGAATTATCGTACAGTATTATTATATACATGATCAAGTGTGCATATGGTGCAAAACAGAGTGCTTTCAATTCGTGAATTTGACCGATACCTATAGCAGAAGTTTTTCCCTGCTTCTGACGATCTAAGCCTAAAGTGCTTCAAATTAGTGCCTCATAACCCGAGGTACGTCCATAAAATATAAATAATATTAGAATAGAGACCTGTTAATAGAGGTATATTAGCAGCTCAAATTACCGTTGTAGGAAGATTCTTAGGCTGCTTGTATGCAGCGATGCCGACGAGCAAATCACGAAAGAACAACCGGTTGGACAGCGGAAGATCGACAAGGGCTCTTATTTACCACATTGATTAGTCTCAAAAGTAGGCCATACCTCTTACGGGACGTTTCCATCCTTGCTTTGCTTATGGCTGGAAGGGATCTATCGAACCTTTGTCAGGGACAGTTCGGTCCGGCGATGCCGTTATTCGTGATAGTCCAAGGTCGGGTTTTCTGAGTATCTGACGTGAGGTAGTGTATTGAGAACTTTTTTTTTTGTTAAAGTGAGAGAAGCCGAAAAAGGACAAGCAGGTAGTTCACGGGCTGAAAACAGTATGATTATTTGATTCCGAGATCAAGTTCCACTCATGTTTACCTCGGTAGTATCTCACAAAACGACCCTGAAGCAATCCAAATCAGGCTCTGACAGCCAATGTCAAATGAGATAGGCACCATTCGATAGAGGAAAAAAGGAGCTCATGACTGTAGGAGTTGAGACCAATTCCAAGTCGGAATAATGTTTGATCCCAGAGAAGGCATCGGTTAGATGATTGGTGGGGTACGACTCGGAGGACTAGATTACCTAAAGCAGATAACTGGTGAGGTACTCGAAGCCAAGTCTTAAAGAGTCCAACTTGGTTCTCGTGTTCCAACTTGTCCTTCGAACCGCTGCTGCGTCGCTGGCAGGTGAATTTGGTCACGGGGCTCACAGGGAAATCACCACGGCACACTCCACATTAACGGCTATAATTAGGCTGGTGCTAGCACGTACTGCCGTCACGACGCCGGAACAGACAGCAATTGTACAAGGTACTTATGGCTCGTCAGACAACGAAAGAGAACAACACTGAAAGATGGAGACAGCTTCCGGGTCACCGTGATGGATTCAGAAACAAAAGCATTTTATATACGTGTTGCCGCCACGTTTTTCATTTTCGTGGTTTCCCTCTTGGGTGAGGCTGCTGTGATGCGAACAACTCCAGGGTGCATTACTGACCCTCAGCATGCCAGCTGCCTCTCTCCCGACCCTCTCTAAACGTACCTCATTTCTCCGCATCCCCCGAATTGTATTCTTCATCGGGAAACACTTCGGAACGGGTCTGTACTCCACCTGATGGATCGCCTTTACGCCTGACCGATAAGGTATCAATTAGGCGTCATCCTATCCACCGCATTCGTCCACTTACTACAGGACTCGTTTGAAGCTCTCAGAAGTCCAGAGGTGCTGGCTCGTTGGAGCGTGGGCCGACACGTTGGCCTCATTGTGTTCGTGTTTTTCGTCTATTTTTAAAGCAAAACATGCTAATACCTCTTCCAGATTATGCTCCCTGTTGACCATATTTCTCATAGAATGCAAGTATTTTCTCTTCTCTTCTCTTCCGAACCTAATCTTGGGCCCTGCAGATATATCAACGTCTTACGTCGACGGACTGCAGTCGTATAGTTCGCCAACGGCATCAGTTGCACCCACCCCTACAGATTCATCTCCCGAAGACTTGGAATGCGCACCAGCCTCCCCAAAATCCACAAACTCAAACCCAGAGCAAACTCCGCTTATAGGGTCGACACATTCTCATCACGCATCAAGCGATGCCCATCATGACTTGAACTCCTCGTACGGTACTCTTCAACGTCGGGCTCACATCCACAACCATGTCGATGGTGACGCATCCACTTTCTTTGAGGGTCACTACAGACATGAACCACGAGGCTTACACATGTCACACCATGAACGTAGTCGGCCTTCGACAATGTATGGCCCAGCGGAATTTGCACAAAGTCGGCCGCGTAGTGTAAACCATGTACATCACATCGAAACCACTAATCACCATCATTGTCACCGCGACGAGGATGGCGAATATGTCGCGGGTACATTGGATCATCACCATTTCCATCAGCACTACCAATTGGATGGATACGAAGACGTCAAAGTGGGAAAAAGGAGGCAGATCGTTGGCATACTTGTGAGACTCGACCTAGTTTTGTGTTCGCCGCTCACACCAATCTAGATGTTGCAATTTGGCATCATGATTCACTCGTTGGTCATTGGTCTGACCCTGTCTATAACGTCAGGCCCCGACTTTAGTGCGTCATTATCAATCTCACCCCGAGTTCGCTGACGCAATGGTCACACAGCAACTCTGTTAATTGCCATTATATTCCACCAGCTATTCGAGGGACTCTCCTTGGGTATACGGATAGCCTCACTGCCCTCGTCTCAGGAACAAGACTTTAAATACATGAGTATCCTTAAGCCCACCCTCGCATGTCTCTTTGCCATCACGACTCCCGCTGGCATCCTTATCGGAATACTCGTCTTTGAGCACAACGACGACATGGGTACGTCCTGACCTACTACCCTGCCCCCGACCGTCACGGCTGATCCAAACGCATGCCTTCAGCGCACTTGCGTCTCACACAGGGCATAATGTCGGCCATCTCGGCAGGTATGCTGACATATGCAGCGTGCGTAGAGATGCTCGCTGGCGATTTTGTGATGGATCCGATTCTGTGGCGGAGCGGCGTGGGCAAGCAGGCATTGGCATTGCTTAGTTTGGCAGCTGGCGTCGCTGCCATGGCACTGGTTGGATCCTAGGTAGGTGATTACGTCGGTTGGTCGTACATCTATACACGTAATAGTTCTAATTTCTTGTAGCCTTGATTGATAACGAACCTCGTATCACGCGAGAGAGCGGATCACAAGGCCAGTCGCGTATTAATTTTGGGAATACAGATGCGCGAAGATTGTTGTGCCGAGAGGACAATGAAAAATGAGACAAAGGAATATCGGAACGGCGAGAGAAAAAAAAAAGGCCGTTCGTTTCATCTCAAGCAAGCGTCCATTCTCTCAAGGTACAGTGGAAAACAAGATACGAAAAAAGTACAAGGGCGGACGTGCCATTGTCTAAATCGTAATTGGAGCATCAGCTAGCTTCTCCAGCGAGGCGCGAAGCTTCTTGCGCTTCGATGGACCCTCTGGTGGGTGCACCACTTCGCGTTTGACAGTCGTCGGTTTCTTTGGCTCCTGGTCGTTCGCAGACGGCACCAGTTCGCATAACTCGCTGTTTCGAGCGCGCTTTTTGCTTCTGCCTGCAGAAGGTGACGATGGCGTCGGCGTGGAAGACGGAGTGTCCGGGTCTGGTTTAGCTCCCAGAGACGATTGCGAGTCCTGGGAGGAGCTGAGAGACGATGACATACCGGTGGGGAGAAGTGGAGGTGTAGCGTCCAGCAAGTCAGAAGGCAGGACGTGCCCCAACTCATCCGTCTTTGTGGCTTTCGAGAGCTGTGTCTGTCTGGCGATGATGTCGCTTGTACCGCGGGGACGGGTAGGACATGGCTGTTGAACGGGATCGGGGCAACGAGGAGGGGGAGGTCGAGGCCCTCGCGACTCGTGTCCACGGCCACACACGCGCGTGATCGCAAGCCAGTCGATCTCTTCGATCGGGCCTTTGAAGGCGCCTTCCCGACGCAAGGGCTTTGGCTTGGTACATCTAAAGTCGATGATGACATCGCCTTTCTCGTCACGGACGACGGATTGATGGTGGGGACTGTCCGGTGGATGAATGGTGATGGTTCGTGGACCACCCGGGAATGATACGACGGCGGCCCTGGAGGGTCCAAGACGCAACGGAGGGTCTGTGTGGAATGTTGCGGGAGCCGCGACATATGGCGTGTCAGATGTGCCAGCCTCGATAGTGGCCAGGATCCTGGCGTTCTCCTTCTGCTGCTGCTCGACCAGCGAGTTGCACGCTTCTGTGCGGGCAACGACCTGCATGGTGTCTTCCTTGAGGATCTTGGTTTGGGATCGAAACTCGGCGAGCTGCGCCTCGCACTGGTTGACCTTCTCCCGAAGTGATCCGACTTCGAGGAAGAGTTTCCTGTAGGGTGATCATTAGAGGGCGATGAGTGACGGAAAAGACGACGTACCCAATAAGGTCACTAGAATCCTCCGGTTGACGCTTGCAGCTAAGGCTCTCTATGGCGGCCTCGATTTCGGCCTGAGCTGTCTTCATGTCGGAAATCCGACCGCTCTCCGTACCCTCCTTGAGGTTTCGGAGGAGCAAGAGCGCGACGTTGTCCATGAATACTGAGGTGGTCACGGTAATGACGAGGGAGGTTGAGTGTGATCAAGAACGCGATATAGATTTCAGAGAAGGTGGAAATGTGAGATGTGGGACGCCATGGATCCCGTTTTATCGTCGCGATCCCCTTCGCGACGTGCGCGCTGCAGTTGTGCCAAAGCAAGGATGCTTGGACGGCACGCTTTGACCTACTTCAAAGTCAGCATCGCACCTCGGGCATATTTGGGCCACATTTGGTATGGGTCCGGGACCAACAGGTCATGGCAAGTACCGCTTGCTTTGACGCAAACGGAGTAAAATAGCAGTGATGGCTACGGGCAGTGTGAGCCCAGCTTGCTGCGGACTCGGAGTCCCGACGCTCACCAAACTTGGCATGATCGTCAACTTCCATTGTCTCATTAGAAATGCCCCTAGTAGAAACGCGTACCATCCTTCGCATGCTCTGAGAAAGTGTGTTTATCAAGTATGACAGAGAGAAAGAAGTAATTAGATACAAAGTTATAATCTCCACTCGGCGCATCTACGATGCTCCAACCAGTGCATCATTTTCTATGGTCAATGTAAGCGAGACCAACCATGGGTCAACTGATGCGAGTAGCTACACCAGTTTCGCTACATACCAACGAGTCCTCGGATCGTTCAACTTGAGATCACGATCATCTCAAGCCAATAAAGCAGAAATCTCAGCCCTATCTTTAATCATCCCAGGCTCGATGTCTTCCTGCAGAGAGATAGGATCTGGGAATAGAGAACATCGGATATGGTGGACAAGTTTGCATGAGCCATCTCGCTTTAAATATACAGGCAAGTCGAGGATGCCACGAATTCATTGAACTGTGGTGATTATAACCTTTGCGGCACACTCCGACGACAGATCATGGTCTGCTTTTGCCTTTCATCCGCCAACATTGCGTCGTATCCTAGAGCAAAGGAGTCCAGCTATAGTGCTCGGTCGATGGAGTCTTGCTTTGTCCTTGAGGAGAAACGGGTCACATGACAGCTGAGCTTTCGACGACAACACCCCTTTTTTCTTTGCAAAAGCACCTGGACACTGCCATCAAGTACGGGACTCATTGACCGTTGGGTGATCATCCGTATATCCTCGAGCAATGCCACTACGACCTTGTTCCAGTACACTCGGTGCGTCTTCGCCAACTCTCGCTTCCAAACCCCGAAACGATCGAGATTGCAAGTATAGCGCTGCAAGACAATGCATGGTTTCAGATAAATAGATAAGTTTGCTTTGTTGCCACACATACCTCCGGCACTCTCCGGGAGCACTGTCATTGTCCCATCTAGGTTCCGGAGCACTACTGCATTCGGAGACGACGTGTCGCCATCTGAGGGCTCCAGAGCTACAGGAATGCAACAATGGAAGCCAGGTATTCGGTAGTATAATTGGAGCTTACCACCGAAGCGCCTGGCATGGCGGTATTTTCCGGTAACGAGTGAAAATGTTGGTTGGTCTGGGTCTCGATCTTCCTCGTTCGATATGTTATTTCCAGCTTTTCAATGTGATTAGAGCGAACAAGATTATCAAAGTGCAGATACTGACAACCATATTCAGCCAATAGTCGCCCAAAATCTAGCACATAGCGGCCACTCCATGTACCCTCAGCTTGGAGCGCGACTTCCAATTCATAAGGAGTAATTATTGGGCGATAAAATTCCTGTATGGAAATCTTGAAACAAAGTGATATTCTCCGTCTAATCTACGTACCTTTGACTCGATAATGCTGTTTTCTGGACAGGCCGCTAAAACGAAGCACTCGATCTCCATAAAGTTACCCAGTTTTGCTGGGTTCAACTTTCCGACACTGATCGTATAGCTCTTCTTCTGTGCTTTCGCAAGAATCTTGCGAAGATGGGATATGAGAGGTAAATAAGACGCTATCAAACGTCCGTCACGTCAAGCAAGTTCGATCGTAGAGAAGAGTGCTGACCGACACCCAGCGTGCCCACAAGAATACCAAATACGTCGGCATCGCGCGCCTTCTGAACAGCAGCGAAACGCCGCATAAGCAGCTTGTTCGTCCGGTTTGACTCCAGTCTTGAGGAATTCGTGATTGGATTGTATGAATAAATCTATCAAATAACTGTTATGAGCTAGTAGATCCTGATCGATGAGACTCACGTGACTCGAGGAATGGGTTAGCAGGAGGTTCGTGAGCGCAAGGCTTTCTTCGCCGATGTACACAATATCGCTTGTAGTTTCGTCTGTGTGAGACCATGTAGATGCCTCGGCTTGGCTGTCGTGCGTAGAAGGTTGAAACCACGTCGGTGTCTCATGATACGAGATAGACGAGCCCGTTTTATCTCGAAGCTGTCTTACGATATCATCTATAAAGTTCATCGCACTCTTGAGACACACTGAGAGTAATGACTCACCTATACGATACGTATACCCAACGTCATGTCGAACTAGAACATGTTTTGCCGTCAATTCATCCCTGCCAATCGCGCTGATCAGTATCTTGCCAATCTCCTGGACGCAAGCCTCGACATCAATTGGCTTACGCCCAAAAACGTAGACTACAGGCAGCCTAGACGTTCTATTCGAATCTCGTCAATACCGATCGCGAGGTTGCAAAACAAAACCTACTTGGACATGCATGCATGGCCATAGTGAACCATCAAGTCGGCATCGACATGCTGAGCGGCGACCTCATCGATGCAGCAACTATGCCGTGAGTGTGGGGACAGTCGTGAAGAACGAAACGTGCCTCACTTGCCGTAAGACGTGTCCGCTAAAACATACAAGTCGCGTCCATCGCCCACGCGCTGCTTGAGCAAGCGATAGACCGGAACGGCGTCGTGCAAGAGTTCGTCTGGAAACTGGAGCGCTACCTATATGTACCATTAGACGATCAGGAGAGGGGCACGATCGAAGGGGTTACTGACGCTCTTGTAGTCTCCGGCGAGGATGATCTCTGCCGTTCGCTCAATTTCGTAAAACTCGGCGAAGTCGGAGGATTCTGGACGCTGTGCGGATAGGCTAGACGTGGTGTCGATTGAACGCCCTATCGCCTCTTCGCCGGAAGCGGCGAACGCTGAGAGAGGTTGTTCCCCTGACATGGTTGCAGCCGACATTAATGTTCAGCTTCAAGTTCGAGTTGATTTATGTTTAGTCGGTTTCATCGCTTCAAGTTGCTCAGGGTTTTCATTCACACATCATGGGATCTTGCCAGAGCCTCCAAAGTTTACCAGAACATCTGAGACTCTATGGATCCAAACTACATATGTATAGAAAAAAAAGTACTAACCCCTGTCGTTCGAAAGAGAACTGAGTAGTCAGTCGAGGGTTCCGCTAGCTGTTCTTTACTGACTACAACGAACGAAATATCACCCTTGGGCCACAATTTCAACATTCCACAAAGGAGCAAACATTGAATGCGACAGCTTTGTGATCGTTGTAGGCGATCTTGGCCATTTCAAGCTCGGTGGGAATGCCAGTGTTGCCATGGAGGCCACTCTTGACGAGTCAACGAAGGCTTATAGCATTTCTCGGACCTCGTCGCGGTCGCCGTCGGAGTGGTGCAGCTGGCCGGCGTTGCCGACGTCAGGGTAGCAGGGTGACAATATGGTATATCGATCAAGGCGCCTAATCCCGAATCTTTGAACCCGCCTCAGGTGTCGACAAGTCCCACAGTGCCATAATTGATAGGTTGCAGTAAATGACAACCGCACGTGATACACGTCTGTTCGTCCGTCGACGAAATTGTTGACTCTCCCATGCAAAGAACGAGCTTGAAGCTCAGGTTGAAGCTTGATAGAAGGTCGGCTTCATGGTGGTGGATTTGTTACTGGGCTCTCAGGACACACAAGTCAGTGCAACCTTGAAGGTGTGTGACACGGCTATTAGTGACCCCGGTCCATTGACAGAGAAGCTCGCACAGATTAGTATTGCTTCCGCTGAACGTTAAGTTATGTCACCATCTTGCTCCGACCACTCGTTTTAATGCGGCCGCAGGTACCGTAAGCTGTTCCATGAAGATTGTCCCCCACGGGTTTTCTCAAAGGTGTCTGGCCCTATTCCAGTGCGTTCATCTTTTTGCCGGTCGGGCCGGCTCAATCCTGAAGGTATCCTCGGATTTTTAACATAAAATACGATCTTAATGAAGTGTAGAGGTTCACGATTTCAAAATGTCCTCCGCTCAGATCACACAGGTTTACAGAGCAACACACTCTTATCCAGGAGCTATGTATCTCCTCCCCTCAGACGACGATGAACGGGCAAGGTTGGTTATTTCTCCGATTTTCGTATGAAACGTACTCGAACGTACGGATAGGCTTGCGCGCCAACACCAACTTTACAAGACACTCTTCGGAGGACGCATAATCTTCCCTCCCGTCTCCATTTCCTCCCGAGCGGAAGTGCTCGACGTCGGCACTGGCTCAGGTATTTCCTCTCCTTACATCTCCATAGAGCCTCCCCAACATCATTGTCGTACAGCTACCTGGTTGACCGATTGTCGTTCTCAACTCCCCGAATCCGTCCAATTCTATGGTATTGACATCGAATCAAAACTATTCCCAGAATACATGATCACGCCTCCCAATACGCACTTTTCGATCAGATCAGCGACAACACTTCCATCTTACTGGACCTCCAAATTCAGCCTAGTCAACCAACGCCTTCTCATACTCGCCCTAACCAAAACCGAGTGGCAGAGGGTCATTTCCGAGATCTACCGCGTCCTCAAACCCGGCGGGTACGCCCAGTTCGTCGAGATCGACTCCAACTGGTTTTCGGGCCCCAAGACGGCGGCGCACGTCGCGTTTATGAGCACTTTCCTCGAGGCCAAGGGCCTTGACCTCGCATGCTGCGAGCATATTCTCGATTGGATGGCCGATGCTGGGTTTATCAACGTACACACCGAGGAAATAACCGTCAACATTGGAAAGTGGGCAGGACGGATTGGTGAAGAGGCGCGAGATGCGTCGATTGGTGCACTGAGGGGCATGAAGGGCCCGGTAATGAAGGCAGGCGGAATGGGCTACGTCACTTCGGCTCAAGAGTTTGACGCGAAGATGGATGCCGTTTCGGATGAGTGGGATCGGACCGTGGGTTCTCATCGAAAACTGAAGGCGTTTTACGGAATGAAGCCCATGTCGAGGCTGTAAAACTCCATAGGATAATAGGTTGAGGCAATAGATATCTAGACGCTCGCGGCAGCCATGTCATTTCGATGTGTTCATAACACTCCGATTAGGTTCCAGGTTCACGCAGCGATGGCCTCGTGCTCCGATTTAACCACACTGTCATGCCAGGGAGTCGATGTATCGGGTACCCCATTAATACCATTTTGATTGAATGACACTATATCGCCGCGAACTGGCAAAGGAATCGCAAAAACCACAGGGTGGTTGTATAGCGTTACTTCCGGTTTACATCATAGTCACTGCAGGGCGATACGCTCTATGAAGTGCAAAACACAGGTCTACCCAAAAGGGAAGAACATCGTTTATGGTTAGCCGGTTCCATAGCCGAGCAACTATCCCCGGAAGATCATTTCGCAGCTCCATGGGCCGGCTCCCGCCCGGTGATTACCATCCACGACCTTTAAGAACGAGGTACGATGGAAACGAAAATGCTCACGTCTCACACCATCATCCTGCATGAGCTTGACAACCACAGTTGCGCGGACAGCACACTCACATGCAGGATCTCTGTACCTCTTGCCTTCCGACGAGGAGGAACGACAGAGGTATGTTCTCCCAGGACTTCATCACAACCTGTAGCTCAGCATTGGTCAGGCTCCTAGAACAACACAAGCTCTATACCCGTTTGTTCTCTGGTCGTCTCGTCTTTCCTCCTATCTCGTTTTCAGAAAAGGACGAAGTCCTCGATATTGGCACAGGCGCAGGTAAGGTCATCCAATCTTCTAGTGCCAGAAGTCGCTTTCCCACACGTACCAAACTAGGTGCGTGGCTCTGCGATACTCGCGCTCACCTACCCGAGTCCGTCCAACTCTATGGCATCGACATTGAACCGCGCCTCTTCCCGAAATACACGGCCCTTTCTGCCAATGTTCATCTCTCTGTCTGCTCCGCGACCGAGCTTCCATCATACTGGACATCCAAGTTCGCCCTTGTCCACCAACGTCTCTTGATATGCGCTTATACGCGTGATCAATGGCGACGTACCATCGGTGAAATGTACCGCGTCCTCGCCCCAGGCGGGTATGCACAATTAATCGAGATCGGCCCCGAGTGGACATCCGGATCAAAAACTGCCGTACATGTGTTATTCATGGACGATTTTTTCGGTAGCAAGGGAATGTTGTTGCGATGCGGCGTCTATATCGCAGACATGTTAAAAGCTGCGGGGTTCGTAGACGTCAAGTCGGAGGACGCAGTCGTGAAGTTGGGGAAGTGGGCCGGCGAAGATGGCGTCAAGGGTCGGGACATGACGATTGGAGCATGGAGGGGAATGCGGGATTCTATCGTGAAAGCAGGTGGACTGGGCCGCTTTTCCTCCGCTGATGAATTCGATAAGGTGATGGATGATATCGCAGAAGAATGGGATAACGTCGAGGGATCTTATACATCGCTGAAGGTCGTTTATGGTCGGAAACCGTGTTAAAATCTGTGTTCTAATTCAGCATATCATTCCTACAACCATCACTGCCAACTTCACGAGCTCTTTATATTTCAGAGCTAACCAGAAGCTGATGACAACAACATTCGACGAAGTCCTTGTTTAAACGAAGACATCGCCGACCGAAAAACGATACCATTAGAATAATGCTAGACATTGCACATAAATACATACGATCAGGATACAATTACGAAAGAAAGGATTCATTCTCGTATGGCTGCGACACGCATTGTCTTGATCGGGTTTTGATAAAATTGGATTAGCGTGCATGCGAAAGCACCGTCGGGTGGGTTCATTAGGATCGCCTTGGCACCATCAAAGTATTCATAAGTTCGATCAATGATGACAATCTTTTGGAAGTAGTTCCTGGAGTCGATGAATTGAATCTGTATTCCCGGGATAGACGACCATTCAGGTCACCTTCGCCGTAGACAAGCGAAGAGCGGTAAGAAACCCACGATCGTATCCAACGTTACTCGAACTACTGGACGTTGATGGAGTCTCAGGCGAGACAGTTCGGCAAGCTGGCAGGATGCATAAACAAAAAGAATTTGCGCAGATGTGATGTTCGAGATATTCAACAGAGGGACGACTGGCCGACGACCGCATATTGAAGACCGTAAAGTTTGTTCGAGGCTGGGTAAAGCGAGTGTGTACGTTTTGCACAGCACGAGTAAGTATTCTGTCGGGGATGGGAAGCACAAGCAGCCACTAAGCGAGCCCCGAGCGAAGTGTAACGGATAGTCGCGGTTGCGCATACACTGTCTCCACTAGTCTCGTTAGAAATATGACCAGGGGACGTACTAGGCAGGATCACAACCGGGGTATCGAGGAATACGTCGATAGCGGTTTGTTCGCATCATCTGAGCTACGAAGTTCCAAAAGGGCTCCGGCTGCTTGAACACTAAACAAGCGTGGGCATCGGGCCTACAGGCCCAATTTCCAAATCATAAATCATGAACGTAGCGTCCAAGCCTCACTAGTTAGACATCTGTCCAAGAAAGTTGTTAAGCTGAAAAAGTGACCTCAGAAGCACAAGACTCTGTACCCCAATGATGCGAAATTCAATTCGAGAGCGAGAATCAAGTCGATGCTATTATTGTTTCAATCAGTGATATCCACCGTAAGCGTACAAACATCAAAAGTCTGGAGAAGGCGGGCTAGCAACAACCTTGCCGGTGTAAACCGTGTTATGAAAAATCAGGAGTAGCTGGGGAATAAAGACGCTAGCAATTACTGTCGCTTATCTCCCATTGGCCATACACCCCCCATATCTAGAATGCAACATACGGAAAACGTTAGCGATTAGCACCGTTCGTGGTTCCCTTGTACACACGCACAGATGAGAAGCACTCTTGGGCCCCAGGAAAATCCATGTGTTCAAAATGTGCTGGCGTAGTGGCACAAAACTCCAACCAGTCACTATTGTTAGGTACGTTCATCAAGTGTTGCGTGATGTACTGATGGAACAGTCAGTTGGTATTCCACCGTAATAAATCGACTTTCTTGCCTTTCTCCCGGATCCCGGTGAAGTGCAACCCTGAAAAGAATTTCAGAATTGCATGCGTCGGATTATGGCCGAGAGAAAACCCACCTTGTCCCTGTGTTCATCCCAGTATGGTGTGCATTCTGGCTCTTGCTGGTTGATTACCCATCGACCAAGCATGTCGTCGAAGCCCTAGTGTGACATCAACCTACTGAACACTTGCCACGTGGTAGAAAGTTTCCTCACTCTGTCTTCGCAACTACTAGGCATACGCGCAATTCCATGTATCTCGAGCGGCGTCGACCTGCATGCTTGCACACGCCGTTCCCAGTTCATTGGCAAATTCATTAGGATGGCAGTATATTCCCTCGTCCCATACGTCTTGCATTGATGTACCTCTAAACGATCCCAAAACAAGTTCAACCGTATGCGTTCCTCTTCCTCGTGCCGTGCATGTTCTTTTAGCACTTGCTTGCAGTACACGATTGATAACATGGAAAAGATGCCCGCAGAGAGGATAAAGGTCAGGAAGGCGACGAATCGTCGGGTTTGCCACCATGCGGTTTTCCGGGGGATTCTAGACTCGGTTATTCTCAAGAAGTATTCACAGGATAGATCGAAAGGCGACGCTTACGACGATAGATCTTGTGGCGACTCAAATTGCGAATATGGAGGGGGAGGAGGCACGGAACTGTCGTTCCGCGTTGAACCAAACCATCCGAGTTGGACCACATTAACACATACCTGGTCGCACCATAGTTGACGCCCGCGACGCGCGTGTTGAGTCTCACCATCGATTTCTGAGAAGATCCTGGCAAAAAAAGATACTGTGCCGTTTACTAACCTGATTTGTTGGATTGGATTTATAGCACCGTTGTCAGTCGAAGTACATACCTGCGAGTGATGTGTTCAATGGCTGGCCGAGCACAAGCCTCGTGAATCGGCAATGGCCGAGGATCGATTCTTGAAGTGATGCAGCTCATCCTCTCTTCCGAGTCCGTGCGCAACGCCATCTTCACTCATGAAAGTGGCCAAGTGCTGTACAAGACGGTTCATCCACACCACATTGGTATGGGTTCGACAAAGATCTACAAGATCAAACCAAACGAGGACCCAATGGACATGCGCGATCAGTTTGACGTGATCGGGGAAATCGATTGGCATATGTTCGGGTCATCGACGTTTCGCCTCAATGGACAGATCATGCAATCCAACGGATTCCTTCCTTCGCATGGTATACTAGGACGGTTCGCCTGTTTTGCCTTGAGCGCTTTTTTTCGGGCTCATCGTTATACCAAGTAAACGCACGTTTACTGGGCAGGATGGTTGCACATACAGGTGGGATACGCCAACTGACGCCACAGTGGTGCGTACCCGCTTGGGTTACCCTTGCGATAGCGAGCTCATACGTGTTTTGATGTAGCTATCACGGGATGATAGGTCACGAACCGAGGTTGCTCGGTATCACAGAGGCACGCTGGGGATCGTTGGTCCTAAACGAAACCTTTACCTGGAGGTCGATCAAGACGCGAAACACATGCTCGACCTGATCATTCTCACTTTTGTGTACGTGGAGAAGATTCGTATGGACAGGGACGGGGAGAGCAATGGATCATGAGTTATTTTTGAGGCTGACTCGACGTGGATTCGGATGCAGCGTTGCGGACTGATCTTTTTCTTTTTAAGTAGGCGCATTCACGCTGTATGAAAATAATGAAGCATTCCGTCCTGCTGGCTGGATATCGATTTGGACTGACGGCCAACAGGCTGACACAAAGTACTTCCGCCAAGTTAGCCTCCCCTTCGTCGGTCTCACTCCCTCAGAGCAATGCGGACGCATCCGGACCCGCTTACATGCAGTACCGGCCCCCCTCTCTTCCCGAACGTTCCAAAAACCCTCATTCGTTCCGACATTTGGTTTCCGGACGGAAACATTGTCCTTGTCTGTGGGTCAGCCGCTTTCAAAGTTCACCGTGGTCAGCTTGAGCGACATTCCGAGGTATTCAAGGATATGTTTCTTGTCGGACATGCCGGTCCGAAAAAGGCCATGCCCATACTCGTCGAGGAGGCGATGAATGAAGAGAACAAAATGGTAGACGGCTGCCTGACGGTGGACATCTATGATTGTCCTTCGGACGTGTACCATCTCTTGATAGCTCTCTACGACGGATTGTATGTCCACTATTCCTACATCGGCACGCCCTGAATTGTTTCTTTTAGCTACTTTCACAAACCCCGCGCTCGCGATTTCTCAGCGATCTCCAGCGTCCTTCGTCTGTCTACAAAATACTTTATCGAGCACCTCCGGATGCAGTGCCTCGCACGGCTCGTCCACGATTGGCCTACAACGCTCGCGGGCTGGGATAGACGGGAAACAGAGGCGATAGACGCCAGCGGTCAGTACGCGCCTCGCGACGCATACGCTCACCCCATCCTCGCTATCAACCTCGCGCTCGAGCTTGGCATTCCCGAAGTCCTCCCCAGTGCCTTCTACGACCTCTCGCGGTACGGCCCGAGTAGGATCCTCTCCGGTACACGCGCATTTCCACCCATCTTTGCAGCCCCAGATCCATGCACCTTGCGTTTCTCCCCCGGGAATGCACGAAAACGCCAGCAACAACAGCGTCCTCAAGATGGTACACAGCCACAGATAAAAGGGGACGGTCCGAAACTGTCCACGATCCACCTCTCGCACGACTGCCTCGTCCGGACGCTGCGCGGTCGCGAACTCGCTCAGCTCTACATCTCGACGTTTCTCGCCCGCGCGCTCGAGCACCGTCCATCGCCTGCGTGTCTCTACTCGGCCCGTACGCCCAGATCGGCACACTGCTCCGAGTCGTTTTATTTCATCCATCTCAACGTGCTCCGGAGCGTCGGCGGGATTTCATGGGGGCGGGACGCCGATCCGCTGTTCACGCTCCTGCAGGCGGCGGAGATGCTCGAACGTAGGGATTTTTCGGACGGAGTGCGGACGTGTGGGCTGAGGATGTGTAGGACATGTAAGTGGGAGTGGAAGGGCGAGGTCGGGCGCGCGAGGGAGGAAGTATGGGGTTTGATTCCGGTGTGGTTCGGGCTTCGAGACGGGGGCGCGATGGAGCGTGCTAGTATCGGTGGGATGGCGTCGACAAAGGAGGAGCATAAGGTGCTCGAGGGTGGGGATACAATCGAGAATAGTGAGGATACGGATGTGGACGTGGATGTGGATGCAGACATCGAGGATGAGCTAGAGGAATGATTTACGAGTTACTTTTGTATCCGCTATCTTTTTTTTTAACCAAGTGCGCCATCTTATAAATGTTTTCCATCCTTTCTCAGCGCCTAGCGATGATTGAGGGGATTGCACATTACGTGTAAATACAAGAAAGTGGTGGATAGAGTCCACGTAAGTAGCGAGACACGATATCCAAACGAGAATATACGATGAACCATGCGGCAGCTCATTCAATCATCCCCAATCTTTGGAGCTAGATAGTATTTTATGACCCCTTGTCCGAACTTGTATCGTACCTGAATGAAAGCAATCAACATTCGCAAATATATCGGCAAGTTCTCGTGAACTCACAAGAAGAGGGACTTCGTTACTCATCATAAGCTGTACAGTACTCGACAGCGAGGAACTCTTGGAGAAGTTGACGAGGTATTTCAAACTGAATGTCAGAGATACGTGCTGGTTCATCTCGATGAATACGCCGCCGTCTGAAGGCACTTCTTCAGATTTTTTGGACTTTTTAGATGGTTGGCCGTTCTGCAGGTGGTCAAAATGAAACGGACAACAAATAGGATGAAATTATCTTGCCTTTGACGGTGCCTTTTTTCGTTTCTTATTTTTCGGCTTTTCTTCTTCTTCTTCTTCTTCTTCCTCCTTTTCCTCTTCGCCCTCGTCATCCGATTTAGCTTTAAACTCCCCCTCCTCGTCATCCTCGCCTTCCATTTCAACATCACCATCCTTTTCCTCTTTCTTGACCTTTTCCTTCTTTATTTTCTTCTTCTTTGGTTTCTCGTCCTCTTCGTCATCGTCGTCAGCCTCTTCCCTGACCTCTGCGTCTTTGTCATAGTTTTCGTACTTTTCTCTCGCAGCCTCGGTCTGCTTCAATAATACACTTCCATTGGCCGCCTCGCCCTCGCTTGCGAATCGTACACCTTCCTTGGAGACTTCGATACGGACAGATTCGCCAAGGAGCGAAAGATCGCGAACAATGCGAGTGAATTCAGACGAAGTCATAGTGACGCGCGCGTCATAGTCTGTATCAGGAATACCAAGGTTTTCCGAGTCAATGTCCATGAGTTTCATGTCATATTCCGCGATTCTGTCGGAATCTGGGCATGCGCGTGAGTGAAACAAGGAGAAAGGAAACTAGATGAATGCGCACTCTTTGCTTCGTACATGAGACTGAGGACATCGGCATCGTCGGAAGCTTTGAGCGTACAAATGTCATCATCTTTTGCGCACTTGAGCACTTTGGTGAGAGAATTCAAGTTGACACCGAGAGGCATGGGGCGGTCGCAGCGGTACTTTGCAAAGCCAGCTGCCTCGAGATTGACGGCGACGAGTGCGACGTGGGAATTGTCCATGGCTTGGAGATTCTTCAAGGCGATAATCAGCAAAGGTGCTTGCTTTGAGCCGTGAAAACGTACAATCCCCTCCTCAGTACACTCGAAGTTGGCATCTGTCACCAGTTCTCTGACGGCTAAACAAAGGCGAGATGAGCGTGTGGACGCCATGGACTGGAGTAGAATGCGCACAGTCCAACAAGCGTTTCAGGAGGGCAGCTTCTTCCAGCTTTGCTTCAAGCATGGTCGTGGCAGAGACAAAGCGCGTTCAACGCGGACGTGCTTTTGAAGCGGAGTTTCGTCGCGTACCGTCACACATGTTATGTCACGCGTAACGTGACATTATAAAGGCATTTTATTGACTGGATTGAAATCAAAACCCCCCCGGCTGGTTTACCGGATTCAAATCATGCAGCCCCCGCTCACCACCGACCGAGGCAAACTGCGCATGGAAAGGCTCAGACAACTCGAGCTCGAGCAGCTCCAGTGGGAACAGGAAGCGCTCGTCATGCCCGAGGTGGACCAGAACTATCTTGTCTCACTTCCTCACTGACACCACTTCTGATAGGACCTCGACCGCGCGCTCTTTCTTTCCTTTGAGTCTGTCAAGACCGAATTCAGCGACCTCGATGGTCTGTCCTGGTCTCGCTACCCCGTTCCGCTCGTTACAAATCCTTGGGTACGTCTCCACCAAACGCCACGCCTTGCAGCTCTCACCTCCTCTTCATAGGCTATCGAAGAGCCTACCCCCAAACTCGCCTGTTCGGAGATAGACGAGTTTCCGGTCACTTCCGACTCGTGCACTCCTGCTCATTCTCCCTCGTTCCCTCGCCACAACTCTCCCCCACGACGTCCACCCCCGCATTCATTTTCGTACGCTTCTCCTCCCCGCGCAGACATGCCCCCCTTTGGCTCCCAGGATACCATCCGTGTATCTCGTCTTGCCCAGTCCTCTCGAAGCCCCTTGCAGTCCGCGAATCAGTACTTCTCCAGCGCTTCCCACAAGGATCCACTTGTCCATGGCCATGGCTCGGGATCCCCATACGCCATCTCTCACCCACATCCTCCCGTGAACTTGGCATTAGCTTGCCGCAATCTGCGCTCGGCCTATGGCCACTGTTGATTCTCTTGTCGTCTAATGGCGCCGCTGGGAAAATATGAAAGATAATTAATAAAATATTTTTCTTTATTCAATCGGTGGATATTTCTCACTCATAAATCACAATTCAAGACGTCGTCCCTCTTGCTTTGTTGGTTGGCCCCGGGTCAACCATACGTTTAAGGTGGTAACGTTGGAAATTTTATTCGTGTATTCCTACTATTGCGTTGTATTTGTAACGATGAAAGAAACAATGGGTCGACTTGATACCAGTCGAGTACAAGAAGAGAGAGCTTGGACCAACATGGGCAAACAAGCCTGTAGTAACGTACACGTCTCCTTGCTTTGGGCTGACGAACAGGATACTTCCTAGACGACGACGACGACGACGACCAGGGTCATCAACAAGCTCAACGTGCTGTGAGCCCCTTTGTGCTCGTCGCCTAGGTTTCTGACGCGCCATGGCTGCTCACACGTTAGGTATGTCTCGTGCCCGTTCAGCTTGTGTCGCGTGGTAAAGACTTGCTAACCAACTCGCTCTTTCTCCCTCGTGTTATCTCACGTATCTGACGTGTTTTGATGTGCTCGCCGTTTTGGGTTCTTTCGTGGCTGTATGATCCGACGGCGGCCAGCGGTCCCTTCAGAGAACTGGGACGATGACTTCGAGTTTGCTCAGGGCAGCTCGAACAATAATCCAAAACCCAAAGAAACAAGGAAACTGGAACCCGCAATAAGCCTTCCACTCGAACCCCGCGTATCCCTCGCTTCCTCCCACTTGTCAGAAGACTGGGATGCGGATGATGTGACCAGGCGGTCGTCCCCAATGGCTGGGTCTAGTCGAGCAGGGGGAATGATTGGCATCAGCAGTAGGCTCGATAATTGGGCCGAACCTGGTCCGTCTACGCCAACAAAGAATGGCGGTACCCAGGCACAAGCCGAGAACTGGGACGATGACTTTGAGGACAAGGCCGACTCGCCTCCCAACAGACGCCACCAAGCCCACAAAGCTACTCATCTCACCTTTCAACACCATCCCGCTCAGATGCTCCGAACCCGTCACTCCTACCATACACCACCCCGTCCAAGGCCTCAAGGCGAGCCTGAAAACTGGGATGATGACTTTGACGACCCTATGGGTTCTACATCGCCCAGCAAAAGTGACAATGACAATACCCCCATGACAAAGCGAACTCGTCGAGAGGCATATGCAGATACTTCTGACGAGGAGGACGATACCGATTTAGGGTTCTCAGAGGACAAAGAAGAGGACAAGACCGTCACTGCGCGTTCAAAAACTGCACCCATGCTTCCTAGTGGCTCTTCAAATTCCAATTCACATACGACTCCTCCCCCCCCGGTACCTGCACTCCCTCAAGCCCTTTCATCTTCCCCCATCGAACCATTTCCCCGCTCGCCTGCCGGCTCAGTGTTCTCCATACCCACGACGTCTGGACGGAATTCGATCGGGCATTTCAACTCTACATCTCACCTCGTCCTTTCAGCTGCCTCGTCGCTTGCCATGCACCCTCCCTCTCCACCTGCTCATCGCGAACGACGACGTCTTCGTAAAAAATCGCGACCACCACATATGGACAATAATGTCTTTGAACTCATTGAAGAACAACGCGATTCGTCATCTCCGCCATTGCCTCCTTCAACGCCCGAGAGAGCTTCTTCTCCGCCCATGGTGCAGATGATACCCTCCTCTTCGTTGGAGGCCACTCCTGGCGGGAGCTCCAAATCGCCGCTTTTATCACGCATCGGCTCTGTCAAGAAATGGGGTGTCAGAAGGAAAAGGGCGAGTACCGGTCCTGCGGATGTGGTCATGCAGGACTTTGGCTCGTCGAGCGGAGGTGCCGTAGAGGAAGAGAATCGGCCTCCAAGTTCCCTTGAGCAGACTCCGGCCCAGTCACCCTCTAACCGCAACTCGAACAACGGTAGTGGAACGCGTACCACCTGGTCTTTTCGTCCTGGCGGCGCCCATTATGGGGCTGGGTCTCCGCCGCCGGGCGACGCTCAACTCAAGCATGAGAAGAGTATAGAACAGGCGCAGTTGAGACCTGGTACGGGAGTGGTTGAGAGTGGAAGTGGGCGGGCACCGACGACGCCGAGCAAGGGTGGAAAGTTTATGCGGCGGAAACCGAGCGCTGTACCTCTGGAGAGCACGAGCAGTGGGGAGCAGACGGGCGATGGGTCTTCCTCTGCGTCAGGAGTAATAGGGCTAGGAAAACCGTCTCTTGGACCAAACAGACGACCGACGTCGATGCAGGTGCCCGGTGGAACAACTCTCTCAATTGGCACTGGGAGCAGCAGATTTGCGTCAGTTGGCACGAGACATGCATCATATGGGTCATCTATTGGTCGAGCATCTTCTTCAAGAGTGTTCTCCACCCCTACTCCGACAGAGAGCATGGAGGACCTCCCACCGGTGCCCGCGCTCCCCTCACAAGAAGGTTCCAGGGGCCTCCTGGGTAGCGTACGCAAGATCAGCCTTGTTAGCGGCAAGAAACACAAGAAGAGGAAGTCGTCCGTCGAAATTGCTCACATTCAACCCATGCCCGTCGCTCCAAGTGATACAGGCAGCAGCGGTGAGCGTCGAGAACATGATGCGGATGGAGATACGGATGTAAGAGTGGAGCCGCGACCTCGAGCACACACACCCGAATTACTGCCCCCGATCGAGCTGCACCCTCCGTCTCCTCCCCGGGCGATTAACGGGGTGTCAGCGGCCCGTTCGATACCTCTGAACATAAGTGATGGGATAGAGCCTATGTTACCCTCGACGAGCGCGCCGGCTTCGATTACCATGTCTCCGATGCCACCCTCGTCACCTCCAGTTGCGTCGAATAAAACGACGCCCAAGTCACCCTCGTCACCACAGTCAGCGTCGTTGGGTCGTGCTACGCCAGCACCAAATCCACCTGCTTCGAGTGCATCCGTACCGAGACGAAATTCGTTGGGCGACTTAAAGATCCCCGCGAGAATTAGTCAGGCGCAGATTGGTTTGAAGAGGGATTTGGGGATGGTTCGAGAGTTTGCAACCAGCGTCGATAGTATGTGATTCTCCGTGTTCGTTGTCGTCTCTGATACTGATTATGTGACAGAACTGAAAGAATTGCAAACGGTCTACCAACAGCTGCTCGCCGAAGCACAGACCTTTCTCGAAAACGCACCCCCGTCCCGTGCCACGTCGCCCACCGTGTTTAGCCTTGTTCGTCCGCGTTCTCGACTACGCTCCAACACCTCTCCACCTAACCCTTCCTCGAGTATATCTCACTCATTCGCGGAACACAAGCATATTGCTACGACCCTCTACGCTATCACCGTCAAGTATAAAATTTCATGGGAATGCGCGGAATTATTGATCGAACTCGGCGGAACTGGGCCTTCGCCGGCCTCTCCTCCGGCGTCCGGACCATCTTCCAGCCTCTCAGCGCCCGCTGTGTCAATGCAAGCAGAGCTCGATCATCGGAAGAACCGCGAGCGGGCTATAACACTTTCTGGTGAAGAATCCAAGGCCCCA
Source organism: Solioccasus polychromus (assembly GCA_038090335.1). Taxonomy (NCBI): domain Eukaryota; kingdom Fungi; phylum Basidiomycota; class Agaricomycetes; order Boletales; family Boletaceae; genus Solioccasus; species Solioccasus polychromus. The sequence continues at coordinate 6,666 of JBBPMM010000082.1, read as the reverse complement.
ACTGCTGCCATAAGTGGCACGGCGGCGCTGACGACGTCGTCCGGTCCTTCTACCGCCTCATGGCGCGCTTCTACGGGCCGACACGATCTCAGTCAGCGGCAGCTTATCCTCCTTCGGGATATGCTCAACAATGGCGAGCTTCCTCCTGACGACGTACCTTTACCCGAAGAGAATGTGAACAGAAACTGGCGGTGGGGTGACGCGATGAGTAGCACGGTCACGCTTCCCTCGGAAGAGTCCGACTCGAGAGGTGCTGATCATGGGGAAACCGAGAAGAAGAAGCGGCGGGGTGGGAGGATGGGGTTGACAGGGCTGAGAGATATGCTCAGGATGCTGAAGAAGAGTCACTCAGAGCAAACTACTACATCGCCTCTGCCATCTCTTCCGACTGGTCCTTCGACCGTTTCACTCAGCACCGAGTCGTCGCACTATTCTCACCACTATCCGCACGGTCAGCTTACGGCGGGTGTTACTCACGGAGGATCGAAGACGAATGAGGCTTTGCGGTCTACGACGGACATACCGGCCAGTTCTCCTTATAGCGGACCACCTTTGAGCCATAAATCGTCTCCCCGACGCCCTTCACTCGCGTCCATCTTCAGGATAGGACACAAGAACAAGGGAGGGACATCTTCTTCCACAGGCGAGTCCTCGCAGGATAGCCGGAGCGACGTGCGCAGTGCAAGCCGAGGGAGTAACATAACTGGAGATGAGGATGATTGGGACCGGATAGAGGCTGCGGTCGATTTGGACACTGCAGCCCGGGCATTGGGGGTCGAAGGCTCCGCGACCATCAAAGGACGCAAGGGAAGGATGTCATCTTTCCTCACCGACGCTCCTCTAGGGCACGTCTCCGGATTAACGCACCGTCCCGTGACGCCGCGTCGTGGGCACGACACAGCACAAGCGCTGCGGCTGGAGGCGGAGGCGTCCCCGCGGTCCCTGCGGCCGATGCGGTCGACGCGTCTGTCGAACGTGGAGGAGGTGGACGGCGAACATGTTCAATCGGGCCCGACGGCCAAGAACCGCGCGTCGGCGCCTCGGGTAAGCCCGCATCGACCACCCTCGAGAGGTATCTCTGGGCCAGGGAGCAGTCGGACGGGGTCCGTTCGGAGTGCGCCGCCGCCTCCGCCTGTACTTGACGACCCGCATGTGATTCCCGAAATCAAGTTGTCGATGACGCCGGAGAATATCAAGCCACTGCTGGAAAATGCCAAAGAGGTTCATGTGCGATGTCGCGAGTGTATCCGTGAGCTGCGTGCGCTGTTGGATGTGATACCGCCCGCCGTTCCTGTGACCGGCTGAGCATGTACGTCGTGCTTACAGTGACGTTGTATTATTCTTTCTTTCTCTTTAAGGTGGTCTTTTTTTTTGTAGAATCATCTGTTGAAAGGTTAGTTTTCAGGGCATTACTATTCTCGCTCTGGTCTTGACATGCATAGGACACTTACATACCATGTCTTCATTTCTGTTTCTTTTCCACCCACAAGAAGATACGCATATACGTATATAACGTGTAACTCACGCACTGATGATATATAATGTGTTGACGATTGATCGGTTGGAGCAGAACTGAGAATTGCCAGAACTCTTATGGGGTTATCACTTGACGACTCTCCCCGCTGGCTTCTGAGAGCTGTGATTGGGGGACGGCTAACAGATACCAGCTTTGCCGGGTCATAACTGGCCTTTCGCTCGGCTACGTCTTACAGATGAGTCCTAGTCGGATACGCCTATTGCAGTCGAGGTGACTGAGTCTGGGTGACGCCTAGCGCCAGCCTTCCGCTCAGATTTTTCAGGTGTCAAGGACGCATGAACGCTCCATTGCTTTCCTCTTTCCCGGTATTAATGACTTTATTAGGCGATTCCGCTTGCCATACTCTTCATGTGGAGTTTGGCTGTCACGATTGGGCTGCAGAACTCACGGAAAAAGATACGATGAATTGCATACTGCGCTCCATGAGTGCTGAGCGCTGAGCTTCCAGACCTGGCCATTCACACGAGCATTGCTACGATGAATCGAGGCCAAGGGCGTCTCGTTCTCTCCACGTTGATACCTTGCGCTCTAGAGCACGCTCCACACCTGCAACGAGCGCAAGTCAAAAACCCGTCTTCACGCCCCTCACTGTGTTTCAGTGACCTTCATGAGCTCGGACAGCTCTAGCGATGCGTCCCCTCGTTCCGGCCATAAGCGCTTATCGACAATCCAGTCATCTTCCCCAAATCCACCGCCTAGGTGTTCACAGTGCAAATCCCGGCCTGAGGACCCAAGGAACCTCGCCGTATGCATCGACGGCACGTCCAACCAGTTTGGACAAAATGTAGTCTTGTTTCTCCATTGCGACTCTATATCTTGGCTCACAATTATCGTCAGAATACCAACGTGGTGAAGCTATTCGCCAAGATCGACCTAGAGAACAAACTCCCAGAACAATGCGCGTACTATTCCAGCGGAATTGGCGCCGGCCCAGAATCGTTGCACCTTTTCGACAGGTTGAGGCGGGCAGTCTCGGACAAGTTCGACATGGCAATCGCGTGGTTCGTACTTTCTGAGTTCCTGCTTCCCACATCAATGAAATATTTACAATGACAGGAACTTGGAGGAAATCGTCATGGATGCATACACTTGGCTAGCACAAACGTATAAACCGGGTGATCAACTCTACCTCTTTGGTACGTTCGGTTCCTTGTTCCTACTCTCGCAATTCAAGACTGGCGTAGGCTTCTCTCGAGGTGCATACCAAGTGCGGGTGCTTTCGGCGATGATATATGAGGTGAGATGCCAATTAGTCACCGACCGAGGTATTTGACTATGTATCAGGTTGGGTTGATAAGGACGCCAACGAAGAAGCAGATTGGGATGTGAGTATCTGTTGTGTTATCCGCGCAAATTTGACCAAATGTTGGACAGGGCTTACAATCGTTATCAAGCCATCCGCTCGGGAAGAGCCAAGGCACGGCAAGATGCGAACGAGTTTAAGAACACGTTTTCGTGGAAGGACCTCAAGGTGCATTTCGTTGGAGTTTGGTAATTTAAATATCTTTTTATACTCTAATCGAACGATGCCTCAAACCGATCTCCTTCAGGGACACTGTCTCTTCCGTGGGACTTATAAAAGGGGATGTCTTTCTTTCATCTTCGGCATCCGGTGAACATACTTGTCATTTTCGACACGCCCTTGCTCTCGACGAGTCCCGTGTCAAGTTCTTGCCGGAATATTTCCATGAAATGAACTCTCTGATGGATGGCAAGTACAGGCATAGTGTTCCTTCCATCACTGTTGAACCTGCGAGAAATTCTGTGGAACAGCCCCAGCCCACCTTGAGCGAGGGAACTCTTGATGTCAAGGAGGTCTGGTTTGCCGGCTGTCATTCAGACGTGTGGGTATGCCTCTGAAGCTTACGGCATGATGCTAATAACTCTGTACAGAGGGGGCAAAGGCAAACCTGGAACGTCACACCAGGCAGGGAACGCTTCGTTGCTTTGGATGCGCCGAGAAGCGGCTGCGAATGGTCTCATACTAAAGCCGACAGATATAGTCTGGATTCCAGATGATCTTGACTCTGGAACCAGTAATTCGATGAGTCTTGTGTGGAAAATCATCGAATACCTTCCTGTCATGCATCAAGTATCCTTTAGTGGCGCCGGTGGGCATGCTCGACGGCAAGGCTTGCAACGTTTTGCTATTTTGAGTTGCTGATTCCCCACTTTGTAGACGACATCTACTGCAACCACGTCGTATCATACCCGGTCAAAAGGTTCATGCATCCATATTGTATGGGTACGAGTATGAGCCACGTGCAACGCTAGGGAAAGGCTTCGACATACCTATCACACATGCGGAATTGGAAGACGCAGAACTAAGTAATCATTTTTGGGAGACCGGACTATTTGATAATTCCGCGGCCGAAAGCTTGTTGAGCTACTTGAAGGATGAACAAGGGATCGCGCGAATTCACCTTGATAGGCTATTGTTCATGCTGCGATTCGGTAAGAACTTTCCTTGTTGGTTTAATCTAATAATGACGACATTTCCACTTTCCCACTTTCAGAAGAGGGAAGGCAATACGTCGGGAACGTGTCTGGATGGCAACAGAAGTTTATGGACGTACTCGACGATCCTAATTCTCCATCCCTCGTCAAGCTTGTTACCCTTATCGCTTATTACGAAGTTTGTGAGTACTCCTCCATCACACAACATATCGCCCCATTTGAATAATTTTGTTTGCTATAGCTTTCGATCATCATGGGCACCCTATATCGTCCTTTAAAGAGCCATCGCGAGACGTATTCGAGAATGCGAGGGTCTTTCTCCTCGAAATTCTGGATTCGGAGATACATCAAGATCGTCCCAGAGTTGTCCCTCTATTGAAACCGCTGGCAAAACACAAAATTTTGAAGGACCTCATTCTCACTGATGATGTTTTGGATACTCTCGTGAGCTTACTAGACAAGACCATTGAGAAAAAGAAACCGGGGGAATATTTTGCGCAAGCTATGCATGGGCTCACGTACCTGTTGCAGTGCGGTGTGTTGTCGACCACTGCGCGTCTAATCGCTCATGATCCACCAGGCGAGGACACTCAGAAATTCCTAATCGATAAACTCGCGGACAAATCACCGAATCCAAACGTATCCAGACTTTCCCGTATATTGGAATTCGACGGTAAGTATCATACGCCCCGTGGTTGAGACTACTTGAAAACATCGTTTGTTCCTAGAACCCCGCACTCTAGCGCCCGCACTGCGCATGTTGTTGACCCTCGCACGAATTTCAAAAGGCAAGTAAAAAAAAAGAAAGAAAAATTGTAGCCAGCCTAGTAAATTAATGGTGACTCGTGAAAACAGCGGACTACGTGTGCGAGAAGGTGAAGAGTAGGGTGACCGAGCTGACGAAAAGTAAGAACCGACTAATTGGTCTCCTGGCTGTCGAAATATCGCTTGCCTTGTACAACCCAGAAGACAAAGGTAGTTTATCTTTTCTCGACCTGTATTCTTGTCTAATATTTCACGCTTCAGTCCAACTAGATTTTCATAACGCACACGTCCGAGCTAACCTCGCCAGCGCTTTGATTCGTTTAAAGCCTTCTGAAAGCAACTTGGGTCACCACGTCGATCCTCGACGACAGATATTTCATCGTGTTTTCGGGTTTGGTGAGCGATAAAATCATCGTCCAATTTGGTGTGACATATTTTGTAACAGGTGCTAAGAAGCTTGATAAACCACAGAAAATGTTAATTAAAAAACTGCAAGGAGCCATTCAGAGGGATGATGTACGGGAGCGTACCTCGGCGACGATAACCATTCTGAAGCTATGTGAGAGTGAGTCAGGTCTTATTGAAATAAAAATACACGTTTATCCGTCACCAGCTGAGGCGATCCGCACTTATCTCCGGGAGATTAACATGCTGAACATCTTCATCAATCAACTGCGGGGTAAAAAGAGTGCGCTACTTGCTGCGTTCGCGTTGGCTATCTGTTTGCAACACAGTGAGTGGAATTGTGTGCAGCCGGTCTCGCTAGCTCAGACTGGCACTAGGCGACACGAAGGCGCCCATCTTGGAAAATAATCTTCTTCCCAAATACATTGTCGACATGATACGACTGGATTACTTTGACGATGCTGTTGGCCGTGTCGAAGGATTCGAGATCTTTGAAGAATTTTTGCGACACGGTAACGAGCATGGTCAGTTAGCCCCGAACCTCACACTGATGTATTTGCGGACAGATGGGCTTCGAGAGAAGATTAAGAGTTACTATGAGACTAGGAATGGCAACGAAACAAAGGGTAATATTGCTGATGTTCTCAATACGAAGTTGAGCCAGGGTAATAAGAGAGAAACGCGAACGAGCCTGATCTGCTTGGACATCATACGGTCTTCGGGTGCGTGTCTGGGCTAGAGCTCTGTCATTGTAGTTGATCTACCCCTAGAACAGGACGGCGCTTGGACAAACGAGATCATTCGGAAGCTTGTCAACAATAGCTTGAATTACCTACGGAAACAGACCTGGGAGGATCAAAAGGCAGGAGTGACGATTCTCTCTGCGTTGGCTCATACAGGTATGCATCTTTGCCATCCCGGTAGATTCTATTGTTAATATGACTTTAGAGGATGGCGAGACTGTCATCCAGGAAAACCTGGTTACAATTATTGAAATGCTTCTTCCCCAGGATCGTCGTTCGATTAGAGACTCCTTGCGAGGGCTAGCCCTGGCTAGCGATGGTCGAACGCAACCACAGCAAAATGGTACCGTCAGGCCTACAAACTACCAGTTGTTAACCCCGCTAGATGCGCCGCGAAAATCATCGTCATGGATGATGGGACCTGCATGCGCATTGCGTATTTTGGCACGGAATAGTGGGTGTTCTTTGCTACCCTGGGTAACGTTGGAACTGATGAATGAGCTCAGGAACGCTGCGAGACCGTATACGCAAGGCAAGACAATATGCTGACCTGAAAGATCTATTCCAATCTGGAGTGCTCGTCGGCGTGAAAGATACATTGGCGGTGCACATCAATACTCCTAATCGAAGTGAGCGAGCCGATTTTGTTTCGGTATTGATACATGCAGTGAACTATGTCGCCATCATTTTAGATGACATCACCTTCACACTTGAAAAGATGATCAAGGTCGTCGACGGAGAGCTGTGCGAGGAAGGTCT